>QJPP01002286.1:72495-132085 GCA_003996215.1 Jaltomata sinuosa
GGTAGGTTCCATGGAAGGGACACTGCCCGTATACCTCTACTCCACCGTATACCCTTCCTCTGGCACACGCAGCCCGAAGCCCCAGGCCCGGATGGCAAGGTCCATGGAGGTCCCCGACCCCATACTAAAACTCAGTATCAAAACATGTCATCCGGAAGCAAGTCCGATTTTAAGATAGAGACCCAGTCTCGAATATGCATGCCCAGACCTTGTCCAGGACTAAAGTAGTAGGAAAATATCTCAAAAACCCCTCCAAGGGTGCCCGGGCATAATCGGGTCTAAAAAGTAGAAAATCATCTCGGGTGCTCGGTCCGACCGAGGCTAAAATTATCTCAGGTAGCAAGAAAACTCAACTAGCACCCCGGCCCTGCCGAGTCTAGCGTTAATCATAAAATTGGTGATATAAATCATAATTTTACCTTCTTTTTCCCAAGAATATTCACAAGTTAAATCAAACCATTTTCAATTCATTTCCATCAAAAACAGGCCCCCGGGGCCATGCAAGGTTTAGAAAATAGTGTCAGTAGGCCCGAAGCCAAAACCGTAGTAAAACATGGATAAAACCTCTTTATATGCATGGAAATGGTATGATCAAACACAATAGCTGCCCAGCAACTCATAATCAACCTATCGACCCTGCACAGGCCCATAGCTACTCAGCAAGCATAACCAGCCTAGAAGGATAATTCTATGCCCGGGACTCGCGGACATTCCCAATATCCCACCTTCTATGTTCCAGAGTCAACAAGGCCTCACAGGACCACAAGGGTAAATAACACATATCGGCAAGTACTACAAGCAACAGAGGAACAAAAGTAGGCGGACATGAATAAAGCGGTCAAGGTCTGTGGTACCAACCTAATAATCCATCCCAAGGATGCCCGCTAATACAATTTTATCCGATATATGCTAAGTCTAGGGAGTGTAAACCATAACCTACCTGTCGTCCGATGACAAGCTCGAACTTCTCCGAAAAATCCCCGAAATGAAAATCAAACTCGAACTCGGGCTTGAATAACTTGACGTAGATAATTGATTTCCTTTTGGTGATCAAATATAACGTCAAACTTCATTTTTTTTCAACCAAATGTCCCTAATGTATTAGACACATATACTCCTATACGTTGCAGCAGCCTCGAGAGATATTTGTCTCTTTACAATTGAAGAATGAAGAAAATATAAAGTAAAGGTTGTGCAGTACTAATATAAACATATATACATATGTGTTTTTAAATATATAAAAGAGATGGTTGTCACTTTAATGAAATGATTAGTGGCAGCCTCCTCTTTAAGCATTTAATGCACTCCTCCACTCCCTCCACGTACCACCTAACTTCTTCTCCATTTTGTATATATTCGGGTATTGCATAAATTCGTGGTAAAATATATATAACTTTTAAATATGCCATAATTAATAGAAAGTCATTGTAAATAAAACCTACTATATTATAATAATAATTTTCAACATAACTAACTTTACTATCTCTGTTAAAATATTATAATGTATAAAAACCTTATAAAATAAATACATACCCAATTATATCATAACTAAAGTATTTTTCATAGATATTTAAAATACTTTAAAAAGGTAATAAAAATATAACTTTTTACCACATTCAATCTTTAAAATAAAATATTTTCAAATACGCGCGATGCTAATAAAATTCTTAAATTTAGATTCGCAATTTACCATCGCCCGATTTTGATACTCAGCTCCTAAGACAAGGAATTGATCATAACGACCAATCGAACGGCCAGGGCACCGAACCATCGGTCCCAGCAAGCTATAAATGACTTAGGGCCGCTACAGGAAAGCTCTAACAATACAAGAAAAATGAATACGCGAAAATGACCGGAGTAGTCATTACAAATTTTGATTTATTATTTTCTTCTCCTTTATTATTTATTTGTTTTCTTGAATTATTTTTCTACTTTGGCTAGTATTCTTGAAATTCTCATGGTTAATAAACGTAAATTATTTCATATGAATTCTTCAATGATTATTTCAAGCATGAGTAGCTAAGCATCATAACTAGGATTGTGGGAAACATGACGAATTAACAAAGTAGGCAAAGTACTTAGTGATTTTTCAATGGTATTTATGCATGTATTGTTATTCCTTTTGTATTGATTATTTTTTAACAATGGACAACGTTAGAACTCACCTTATTCTTACTTGCTGGACCAAAGAGGTAACGAATTGGAAAAGGGATTAACTATGGAGATTTGAGGCTATCAACCCTCATCTAATAGCTTGGCCTTGTCCTGGAATAACTAATCTTAGATCAAGGGTAAGGGTTAGTCAAAAAAACACCCATAGACGGATCAAGTTGCGTGGTGATATTCATCTATCTAGGGGACCAACCATTTAGGTGAACTTAACTTACTGATCTTGCATGCTAAATACCAGAATAGATCGCTAGTATGATGCCTTACTGCATTATAAAATTATGGGGAACATAATCCTAGTCAACTCTCTCACTGATTAACAACAACATAAATTGATACTCCATTACTTGGTTACTTATAATTTTCAAATATTATTCTTTTCATGATTTCCCATTTTCGATAATAAATGACTAAGAGCACAAATAACCACATTGACCTAGGTACTAATCATATTTCTCATGGGATCGACCCTAACCTCGGTTAGTTTTATATTTGTACAATGATTGCTTTATACTTCATTTTAGAGGTGTAATTTTGGCATATCACCCACCCATGACTTGGAGTTGGTAGCGATTGTTTTGCACTTAAGATTTGGAGACATTATTGTATGGTGTTAATTATGAGATATTCACCGACCATGATAGCCTATAGTATATTTTGAGTTAGAAAGATCTAAATTCGAGGTAGCGCAGGTGGCTAGAGTTACTAAAGGACTATAATATCTCTATTCTGTGCTATCTGGGAAATGCAAATGTCATAGCAGATGCCTTAAGATGGAAGGTGTTGAGTATAGGGAGTTAGGCTTTCCTATTATTTTCAGATAGACTGTTGGCCTTTGATAGCCAGTCTTTAGCCAATAGGTTGGTTTGCCTTGAAATTTCTGACCCTGGAGGATTCTTGCTTGAGTTGAGGCATAATCTACATTGTTAAAAAATATTCGAGAGTGGCAGTTTGAGGATAGTCAATTATATAGGCTTCCAGATCAGATGTTGAGTGGTGGGTCCAGGAAGGCTGCCTTAGATTCAGATGTTGTCTTGAGATTCGAGGGCCGTGTTTTCATTCTGAGGGTTGGTGACTTAATTAAGTTGATATTGCAGGAGGCTCATTGTTCCAGATATTCCATTCATCCTAGGGTAGCCAAGATGTAAAAAGGCTTGAGGCCACATTATTGGTAGAGCGGGATGAAGAGGGATGTAGCAAACTTTATATCTCGATGCTTGGACATTAATAGCTGAAGTTTGAGCCCTTGAGACCAGGTGGTTTGCTTCAGAGGCTACCCATTCCTGAGTAAAAGTATGAGTAGATTACTATAGATTTTGTGATTGGGCTGTCACACACTTTTTGGGGTTTTGATAGCATTTGGGTCATTATGGATTGGTTGACTAAGTCTGCTCACTTCTTACCTATTCAGTATTCCTACAGTGCTGAGAGGTTGTCTCATATCTATGCAAGAGAGATAGTCCATCTTCACGGTGTAGTGGTGTCCATTATTTCAGATAGAAGTACTCAGTTCACTTCTCACTTTTTGAGGGGATTTTAGGAGGATTTGGGTACCAGGGTTGACCTTAACATAACATTTCATCCTCAGACCGATGGCCTATCGAAGTGGACTATTCAAGTTCTCAAGTACATGCTCCGGGCTTGTGTTATATATTTCGGAGGTCAGTGGGACCAGTTTCTATCCTTAGAGGAGTTTTCTTATAATAACAACTACCATTTGAGTATTCATATGGCTCTATTCGAGGCATTGTATTGTAGGCAGTGCAGGTCCCCTATCGGTTGGTTTGATGCTTTTGAGGCCAGGCCGCAGGGTACTGTCTTTTTGCAAGAGTCCTTGGATACGGTTTAGGTGATTTAGGATAGACTTGGGGCAGCACATAGTAGGCAAAAGAATTATGTTGATAGTAGGCACCGTGCTTTTGAGTTTGGAGTTAGTGATCGGGTGTTTCTTCAAGTATCACCTATGAAGGGCATTGTAAGGTTCGGGAGGAGAGGCAAGCTTAGCCCCAGGTATATCGGGCCAATTGAGATTCTTCAGCAGGTTGGAGATGTTTCATATGAGTTTACCTTGCATCTTGATCCTTCTACTATTCACCCTATTATCCATGTGTCGATGTTTCACCATTACATTCCAGATGAGTCTCACGTGCTTCAGTGGCATTTAGTTCAGTTGGATGATCATTTGACCTTCGAGGAGGAGTTAGTGGCTATTTTGGCTTGGGATGTAAGACGGTTGAGGTCTTAATGGATTCTGGTGGTTAAGGTCCAGTACATGCATTATCCCATAAGGAGGCTGACTGGGAGACCAAGTAAGATATGCGATCCCAATATCCTTGCTTATTCCAGCCTTATGGTACTTTTCTCTTCTTAACTTTTGCAGGCAAAAGTCCTTTTAGTAGTAGATGTTTTAATGGCCCTCTAGGTCATTTCCTCTATTTTCGTGCATTTTTGGTGTTTTGAGCTTTCCTATAGTGGCTACAAGACATTTATAGTAATGATTTAATTTCTGAGCAGTTTGTTTGTGTTTTAAGTCAATTTCCCTATTTTGAAACTCTTTTAGTTGAAAGAGTTGACTTTGGTCAACACTCGGAGTAAATGGGCTCAAATGAGAATTCCATCAGCACCATGAGCTAGTTGGACCTTTGGTTTGGGTCGCGAGGCTTCTAAAATTGTCTTGGGATATTGGTTAGTTTTTGGTTAAAATAGATATCTTGGGTGTGGGACCTACTTTTTATCGAAACGATCTCTGTTAGGAATTTTACCAATTCCATTGAGTCTGGAATGCCATTTTTGGTGGAGTACCCAATTTCATTTGCGTGCACAAAGTTTTGGATGAATTTTGAGGTTCCATTTGAGGAGTTTGGGAACTTATTATAGTTGTTGATGCAGTTGGTGCTGGTGTCGCCGCCCCTGTCGAGCATGGCTCGCTCCTGTGGAGCCGCTCCTTAAGAGGGTTGGTCACACTAACGATGGCTGGTGATGTCAGTGGCTACTGCTCCTGCAAAGTGTTGTCTCTATTATAGCCTCAGTGCAGTTAGCTTTTAGACGTTCTTGCATAGCTAGAGGAATCAGTTGTCCTTCGCTCCTGCGGAGCTTTTTTCGTGCCTGCAGCTTCGCTCCTACGATAAAAGTTCTGTAGGAGCGATGATCGATGAGTGTTTAAAGGACGTCCATCCTCTTTTATTCTAAGTTTCAACACTCATTTCCTCCATTGAAGCCTAGCTCAGCTAAAGAGTTTCTCACCCATTCCTCGTCAATTTCCTGTTATTTAAAGGTAGTTCTCTTCCTCTCCTTATTCTATTACACGTCTAATCTTAAATTTCATGTTTTACTCCATGAATTGGGTCCTTGATCCATTGTTTTCTCCATTTTTAAATTATATTTTTTGGACCATTTGAGGTTCGAATCCACTCTCACTTTCGCTCGAATTCAAGGCATGCGATACTTACCTAGTAGGGAACACAATTGTGGAGTTTGTTTTCTCATTTCATCGACGAGTCCTGAAGGTCAATTTTGGACATGATTTGCAGCCTGAAATTCTAAATATTGAAATAGGTATCATTTTTCTTATTTTGACACATGGATTATTATCTTAATAGCGTGGCAGCAGTCGGAGGCTTCTCAGAAAGGAAAAGCTCTGTATAGTATGTTCAGGAGTGCGTGTTCAGCCTCCAGGTAGGTTACAACTTACCTACTTCTAGACTTTGTTTGATTAAGGTGTTCGTATGGTAATTTGCTAATCATTGGTGGGATATTGTTGCTCAAATAGATTGATTTAGGTGTTTTATTATTCTTGTATCCTGATTAGTAGCCTCAGCGTAGAACTACAGTTGGGATCTTTAGTCTAGGTGATTGTATCTCCTTTAGGGCTTGGCTTTCATTGCGCAGTACATTTAGGTTAGAATAGGTTTCCTTAGCCTAGATTTGGGTAGTTGCTTTCCTTAAGTGGAGTTTCCTCGTAGACTTATAGTTAGTATAGCATTTTCTGAATCGTAGTTATGGTAGGATGGTATCGTTTCTTAGTTCATGGACCGTGGTTTTTTTCTTCGTTGTGGTTGGTTGGGCTTAACTTCGTGCATTGGCATGACTTTTACCTTATTACCCATGTTATGGATTATTTTTCTATGGTATCTTGGTAAAATTGGCATAAAACTCTGTCTTTGGCTTTAAAAAATGGGATTTTTGGAGTGTTTTAAAGAGATCTGGTTTTCTCGAAGAAAAAATGGATTGTTTTAGTCCTGGTTTGAGTTCGGGACACATATTTATATTTAAGTCCTGGTTTGACTCCAAGCACATATATTTATATTTAAGTCCAAGTTTGAGTCTGGGCACGCATATTTATATACAAGTCTCGATTTGAATTTGGGCATGCATATTTATATTTAACCCAAGTTCGAGTCTGGGAACACATATTCATATTTAAGCCCCATTTTGAGTTCGGGCATGCATATTTACTGATTTACATTCAGAAGTCTGGTTCGAGTTCGGCATACATTATTATTACACTCATCTCATATGGCATATCATGACACTCTCCCGTATCTTCTTACTTACATTAGATTGTAGTTAGTATATCTCATTGTTTGTACTCACCGGGCTTATGGGGTCCGATTGGTTTATTGTTTGTTGTTTGTACCTTCCGAGTTTATGGGGATTTAGTTAGGTTGTAGCTAGATTACTTTACTTTACTTAACGCTTTTATGAGTTATTTATTTTTGCTTCACAGTATTATCAACTTATGACCTATTATTCTCTTCTGATTCCCTTTTTCTTACCTTCAGTATATTCACACTTTATTATTACTTATATCTTAATTGAGCTCAGTTGGTCTACAATGCCTACTGGGTACCGCGTGTTTGATACTCATGCTACACTTTTGCATGTTTTCCCTGATGCATACCCTAGTATAAGTTATCATTGTTGACGCTGTCCTCGTGCGGAGTTGCGGATTGGAGATTCAAGGTGAGATTTTAGCATCCGGAGTTGATCTATCTCCATCTACCTTGGGATTAGTCTTCTTTTGTATTTTCAGAGACTGTTTGTATATATTTACTCTTATCTAGTACAACTTATGTTGTAGTAGCTCTTCTACGGGCTGATACCAGGTTTTGGGGGTGTTCTCTGTTTATTTTGTTCCTCTCCCGTCCCTTTGATATATATATATATATATATATATATATATGTTCTGCATGTTTTCAGCCTTTTAGTCTTGTTTTTCAGCTATTTCCTTGTTCCTCGGCGGGCTATGATTCGGCTTATCTACTGGTGGGTTGTAGTAGGTGACATCATGATCTGAGATTCTGGGTCGTGACTTACATGTACTAAAATTAGTCTCAACTCTAATAAAAATTGTAACCTCCCTCGATTGTTGAATTCTCAACCTCAAGCTACTTAGCAATAGCCTTGCCCTTCCTCAATGCTTCGTAGCGCTCGAAGTCTATAAACACAAATACATGAGTAATTAATCATTTACCCTCTATTCAGGCCATGGGAATTTAACCCACTAATTATACCCTTATTCGAGGCCCGTAGAATTCTCCAAGGGTCAATTAACCATTAACTAGTCTCACAACATTCATAAAATCAACACCCAAAAGGTTTGTAATCAAGTTAACCCCTTTTTAGCCATTTTTATGCTTAAAAGTCTCATCTTTATGGAATCCAAGATTCCCCATTAGCCTTAATCATGTTAAGAACTATTAATTTCTTGCTAGGAATCATAAAATACATCCTAGGATCAATTCTAGGTGAAATTGCACCTTCCCATAGGATTTTACCCAAGTTTCATGCTTTTAGGACTCAAACTCAAGAATTCCACCATTAATCTTCCCCTAAAGATTCTACAAGGATTAATGGTTGTTAAATGAAGGGGTTTACGGAGTTACTTACCTCAAATGAAGGAAAATGCCCTAGTTCTTGAGAAAGATGCCTCTTGGAGCTCTAGAACGAAGTAAGAGTTTGAGTGGAAATAGCACAAAATACTGAATTAAGTACAGTTATTCTGCCCCATCACTTATCATGACATGCCAAGTCTCGTCACGATGAGTCGCTATGATGAGGATTGGCTTATCACAGTAACTCATCACGATGAGAGGCCCCTTTGTCGTGACAAAGTGCAATTTCCAAAATGTCAGAAACTCTCCCAAAACCCCTTATTTCACAACACACTTAGTTTTCTAGATATCACATATCAACCCCGAAGCAACAACTACCCAAACTTGAGTTAATGAACCCAATTTCTATCCTAAAACTTCCTACGGAATCCGATGGAAGTCGTCTATCCATACACAAACACCACACTATCATTCCACAAACCATAAAACCCCAACTATCTCTAAGGCACAAAACACTAGATTTTTGTCAAAGCTCACCCTGGACGGGTAAGTATGCCCTTACTTTACTATAATAATGGAACATTTCATTATATCAGTTACCAATTAAACAATCATTCTTCCACGAATGACAACAAGAAGAAAATAAGAGGAATTAAGAATTACCTGAATCAGTGAAAAAATATGGATACTTGGTTTGCATATCCGCTTTAGTATCTCAAGTGGCCTCCTCAACATGATGGTTCTTCCACTAGACCTTTACAGATGCAATCTCCTTAGTCCTCAATTTCCAGACATCTCTATCAAGAATAGCAACCGTCTCCTCTTCATAAGAGAGGTATTCATCTAGCAGGACTGAATCCCACCAAATTATGTAATCACCATCTACGTGGTACTTCTTAAGCATGAACACGTAAAATATGGGATGAACTCCCTACAAACTTGGAGGTAATTCCAACCTATAAGGAACTAGCCCTACATTCTGAAGAATCTCAAAGGGCCTAATATATATTAGACTTGACTATCCATGCTTCCCAAACCGCATAACACCCTTCATGAGTGAGATCTTGAGAAAAACTTGCTCACTTTTCATGAAATCTACATCCCTTACTATCATATCTGCATACTCTTTTTTCCAGCTTTGAGCCACTAGACGCTTATCTTGGATGAACTTCACCCTTTCCATAGAATCTCTCAAAAGATTGGTACCCCACGGTATAATTTCAAATAAATCAAACCAACCAATGAGAGATCTACATCTCCTCTCATATAATTCTTCAAACGGAGCCATGTCTATGCTTGAGTGATAGCTATTATTATAAGCAAATTCAGCCAATGATAGATACTAGTCCAAGTGTCATGCCCTGAGGCTACCCCTTAGACGTAATATGGTGCTTGGAGTCACAATGACCCTAAGCTAACCCATGGCCTGGCATATACTAAGCATACTGATTAAGATAATATCGTTGCAGAAGCTAAACTGATGTAATTGTGTATGAATATGGAACATAAACCAACCATCTCTGAATATATGTAAAATTTTTGAAAAACATATCAATTGACTGTATAAGTTGAAAAAAAATTAACTCTATGTCTGGAAGCCTCTATAGAGATGAGTTGTTAGGATAAGCCCCTAGCTAACTCTACTAGTCTGAAAACTAAAATGTCTTGTCCTCAAAATATGAGGACTCACCAACTGAGCTACTGAGAAGTCTGAGAAATTGAACTAGGCGTGGTCTAGATGTTAAGCGCTCGAACCTGCATCATGATAGGATGTAGCACAAAGTATGTCTCAGTACTTGGAATGTACTGAGCATGTGGGACATGTACTAATCTATATAAATTTGATATGATAAGATAAACTAAACATGAAACTGAAATATATAATCTGATGCAATGACCAAGTAGATAAATATGCAACTGTGCAATACTGAACTAAATAACTTACTACAAGGTCATGCAATAATTGAGTCTGAATTGTGAGAGCTACTATTAACCAACATACCCCAAGCTGATCTAACTATGGGGCTAACCTATAACCCTGTCTAGGAGGGGGTTCATACCTTACCAAGGGTATGAAAACTAGCTAGAGTGGATCCACTAATTTTATGTCCAAAAGGACTAAGGTGTCAAGCGTAATTTGACGAATGACCCTTTAGAACCTACAATTGTGCCATAGTTATGGGACTAAGGGACTTCTACTAAAGGTATCAGTCCTAACTGACGGGAGAGCCTTCATCCATTCATCCGCTCAGTGCTATGTACTACTCCCAACTGAATATAAGTAAGTAAGCGAACATACTGGATAACTTACAATACTGACTTTCTGAGAATGCAAAGTATTACTAAGGGTGAAAGAATTCTAATCATGTAATTTTGAATGGTTGTATATCTGACTGAAAATACATGAACATAACTGATCGGGTGTTCATAAATCACCCTCCTAAGAAATTGAATTACGCTAAACAATTCTAGGACATGAAAAAAATATGCAATTCAAAAGCATAATTCAAAGTCATGGGTTATCCAATATGCTCAGGGTTTGAGAATTTTGAGTATTCATTGATGCTAGACTTCAAGAAAATATGTAATCAGATTCATACAAACCAATGGAAACTGCAATACAAGAAGTTCATGAATTCAGGAACCCTAGGTCCTGAAAATTAAACTAAACTGGAGAATTGAGTTAACTTAGGGACTCAATGGGTGAAAGTATACCCATTGATGAATTCCCACATACTTGTGAGAAAAACCCTTAAAGAATTCCTTGGGTTTGGAGCCTTAAGTTTGAGGGTTCTTCTGCTTGCTTTGGAGAAGAAATAACGCTCTTTTTTCTCAATTTTTGCTAAGTATTCATTGAGGTCTGAGGAAATGAGGGGTTTGGGTTGTTTTAGGCTGAGTAAATAGGCTTAGACGAGTCAAAATGATGTGGTTAGCCTTTAAAAAATTGGTAATGGTCAGAAATACCCCTGGGAATTAAACAGAAAACTGCTGAAATTTTCAAATCGGTGAACCACAGTTGGGTTGATGGGCCGTGGTTCTGAATGATGGACCATCATTTGACCCATGATTCTATCCCTGAGATTTTGAAGGCCCTTTGATTAGCTATTTCACGAGTGATAGAATGGTCTATGGATTGGAATGATCGACCGTTGTTTAAGCCATGGTTCTTGGACCCTGAATTGAGGGTCCTTTGAAGAGTTGGACCACGGTTGACAGGACGGACCATGGTTCTAAACTATTTCCCATGGATTGATTCGTGGTTCTTGAGGTTGAAAACTGGCACCTCTCTAATGACCAATCCACGAGTGATAGTACGGACAGTGGTTTCAAATCACTGTCCATGAAGTCACCCATAGAATCAAGGGGGGGCAATACTGGATCCAAATCATGGGTGGGATCACGGGCAGTAGACCAGAATTATGGGTCATGATCTTATCTGTGGTTCCTGAAAGTTTGGAATTTTCCTGCATTTTTATGCTAAGTACTGTAAACTAGCTGGTTCAAATTCTGGGGTGTTACTATATCTCCCCTTGGGATCATTTGTCCTCGAATGAAGACTACATAAGCTGAGGTTTGAGGGAAAGAGCTGCAATCCCTACCAACAGAGTTCTAACTATGTTGAGTTCTAAAGACATGAAAACATGCTGAAGATGAAAGCATAGATGAGGGAACATGAAACTGAGAGAGGAAAATGCAATTGAGGAAACTTAGATACTGGAGAGGAACTATTACCTTAAGCTGGAGCTGATTCGAAAGAAAAGAGGTGAAGGTACTTGGTCATCATGGCTACTTCTGCTTCCCAAGTAGCTCCCTCAATAAACTGGTTTCTCCAAAGGACTTTCACCGAAGTAACCTCCTTGTTTCTCAACTTGCGAACCTGACGGATAAGAATCTAGACTGGGACCTTCCCATAGGTGAGCCTGTCTCTCACACCCACACTCTCTAATGGAACGACCAAGGCCGGATCACCAATGCACTTCTTCAACAAGGATATATAGAAAACTGGGTTCACTAATGCTAAGTATGCGGGCAAATCTAACTCATAGGCCATCTTTTCAATTCTCCTCAGAATCCTGTAGGGGCCTACATATTGGGGACTAAGTTTTCCCTTCTTGCCAAATCTCATGACACCCTTCCTGGGTGAAACCTTCAGTAAAACCCAATCTTCAACCTCAAACTCTAAGTCCCTTCTCATCACATTTGCATAAGACTTTTGACGACTCTGAGCAGTCTTTAATCTCTCCCTAATAAGTTGAACCTTTTCCATGGCCTCATGAACCGAATCTAGCCTAGTCAAGGCTGCCTCACCTACCTCAAACCAACCGATATGTGATCTATACCTCTGCCTAAAAAATACCTCATATGGGGCCATCTGAATACTAGAATGGAAGTTGTTATTGTAGGTGAACTCTATAAGAGGTAAGTGCTCATCACAATTACCTTGGAATTTTATCATGCAATCCCTCAACATGTCTTCTAGGGTCTGGATGGTAAACTCTGCCTGACTCTCTATCTGCGGATGAAATGCTGTGCTGAGATTTACCTAAGTACTAAGACCTTTCTGAAATGATCTCCAAAAATGAGATGTAAACTGGGTACCCTTATCAGATATGATAGACAAGGGAACCCCATGCAACCTGACTATCTCGCTGATGTAGAGTTTGGCATAATCCTCTTCTGAATCTGTAGTCTTGACAGCCAAAAAGTGAGCTAACTTAGTCACCATGTCTAATATTACCCAAATAGAGTCATGTTGTCGGTGAGTATGAGGTAAAACTGTAATAAAGTCCATATTAATTACTTCTCACTTCTAAGTAGGAATGCCAATATCCTGAGTCACACCTCCCGGTAGCTGATGTTCTACTTTCACTTGCTGATAGTTAGGACACTTTGCCATAAAATTTGCATTGCCCCTCTTCATGCCATTCCACCAATGGACTTCGCATAGGTCATAGTACATCTTGGTGGCATCGGGATGAATAGAATATCTGGAGTTATGACCCTCTGTTAGGATCCGTTGTCTCAACTTATCCACATCAAGAACACATAAATGACCCTGATAGCAAACCACACTATCACCCCCTTGGGAGAAAACCTCTACTCTCTGCTGATAGACTGCACCTTTTAACTGAAGTAAAACGGGATCACTGTATAGCTTTTCCTTTACCTCAACCACTAAGGAAGATTTTAACCCATTCTGGACTATCATATTGCCCTTTGTTGTGTCCATACGGAAAACTCCTAAGCCAGCGAGCCTATGAACATCTTTAACTAACTCTCTCTTCTCTTCCTCCATATGTGACACTCTACCCATAGACAGTATGCTAAGTGCATCAGCCACTACATTGGCCTTACCCGGATGGTAGAGCACATTCATATCATAATCCTTGAGAAATTTGAGTTACCTTCTCTGATGAAGGTTCAACTCCTTCTGGGTGAACACATACTAGAGGCTCTTATGGTCCGTAAACACATCCACATGGACACCATACAAGTAGTGATTCCAAATCTTCAAGGCAAAAACAATTGCTGCTAGCTAGTTCATGAGTTGGATAGTTCTTCTCATGAGTCTTAAGCTGTCTAGAGACGTAGGCAATGACTTTAACATTCTGCATTAAAACACAACCCAAGCTGACTCAGGATGTATCACAATATACTATGAAGCCATAGAAACCCTCGGGTAAAGTTAAAACTAGAGTTATGGTCAACCTAGTCTTCATTTCCTGGAAGTTCTTTTCACATTCATCTGACCACTGGAACTTAACCTTCTTTTGAGTCAATTTGTTCAATGGGGTAGCTATGGATGAAAATCCCTCAACAAATCTCATGTAGTAGCCAGCCAAACCCAAAAAGCTCTTAATGTCTATCAGAGAAATGGGTTTAGGCCAATTCTTTACAGCCTCTATCTTTTGCGAATCTATACAGATACCCTCACTAGACACCACTTGACCAAGGAAGGAAATTGACTTCAACCAGAATTCACACTTACATAACTTCGCAAATAACTGGAGATCCTTGAGAGTTTGTTGCATAACCCTCAAATGATTTGCATGCTCCTCTTCACTTTGAGAATACACAAGGATATCATCTATAAATACAATAATGAATATGTCTAAATACTGCTTGAATACGCTGTTTATCAAATTCATAAAAGTTGCAGGAGCATTCATTAGTCCAAAATACATAACTACAAATTCATAGTGACCATACCGAGTTCTGAAGGCTGTCTTCAAAATGTCACATTCTCTGACTTTGAGCTTATGATAGCCGGACCTGAGGTCTATCTTAAAAAAGCAACTGGCACCCTGAAGTTGGTCAAACAAGTCATCAATACTGGAAATGGGGTACTTTTCTTGATTGTGACTTTGTTCAACTAACGGTAATCGATGCACATCCTAAGAAAACCATCTTTCTTACACACAAAGAGGACAAAATCACCCTATAGAGAGATGTTGGGTATGATGAAGCCCTTATCTAGAAGGTCTTTCAGTTGTTCCTTTAACTCCTTAAGCTTGGCTGGAGCCATTTTATAAGAAAGAATTGATATTGGTTGTATCTTGAAGGAGATCTATTTCGAAGTCAATTTCCCTTTTGGGAGGAACTCCGGGAAGATCTTCTAGAAATTTATTGACCACAAGGACTAACTGAAGAGTTGGGGTTTCAGAATCTGAATTTTTATCCCAAACAAGATGATAGATACATCCCTTAGAAATCATTTTTTCTGGCCTTAAGGTAAGAGACGAACCTACCTACAGGCACTGCGGTACTACCCTTCTATTCTAAGACAGGCTCATTAGGAAACTGGAAACGAACTAATCTGGTTTTACAATTGACTGATGCATTACAAGAATGTAACCAGTCTATGCCTAGAATGACATTGAAGTCAGTCATATCAAACTCTACAAGGTCAGCTGAGGTGACTTTCTGAGAAACTGTGACCCAGAAATTTTTGTATACCCGTCTGACTATGACAGGATCACCAACTAGAGTAGAGATTGAGAAAGGTTTTGGAAGAGTTTCTAGACTGAAATTGAAGACTACTGCTATATAATGGGTCATAAAAGAAAGGGTGGCTCCAGGATTTAGTAAATGCATATACATCAAGACAAAAGACTCATAATGTACAAGTGACCACATCGAGGGAACCCTCCTGATCCTGACGAGTGTGGAGAGCATAAAGTCTCTTCTGGCACTGACCACCACCTATACTAGAAGAGGCACCCTGCTGAGTCAGGTGACCTACTAGAGCCACTGAGGAGTTAGCCTTATTTTACTGATGAGCACCCTTACCTCCATGTGAAGTCACTAAGCAATCTCTCAACCTATGACCTGGTTTGCCACATCTGAAATAATCACCGATGCCTTCCATACACTCAACTTGATGGTTCCTACCATATTTATTGCAAATCAGATGAGTCACCCGCTAGTGGAACTACCCTGGGACTTAGAGCCTGATGCCCTATCCACTGATCTTGTCTGAACTGGGGCACTGGCAGAGGATGGGGCTGGAGCTGAAGATTTCTAGCGGAATTTAAAGCAGTTACCGCCATTTGACATCTGGTGAGAATAAATAAAGTTACTTATTCTGGCCCTCTTACTATCTCTTTCCCTCTCCTTAATCTTTTCTTATTCGATCTGCTGAGCATGAGTCATCAACTTGGAGATATCCATCTCCTTCACCAGTATAGCCATCCTACACTCCTTGACCATATCTTCAGAAACACCTGACACAAACTTACTCATGCGGGCTCTGGAGTCAGCTACCATAGATAAAGCATACTTTGAAAGTTGAGTAAACTTGAGAAAATACTCCTTCACACTCATGTCACCCTGCCTCAAGTTGATAAATTCCTGAATCTTGGCTTCCCTTAATTTAAGTAGGAAGAACCTATCTAAGAATGCAGTCGTGAACTGATCCCAATCTACGGGGCCTGCATTTGCACCCCTGGCCTCCTTCCATTACTTGTACCAAATGTGGGCCACTCCCTTCAACTGATAAGCAGCCAAGTCTGCACTTTCCACTGGAGTGAACCCCATGATCTCTGTAATTTTTGTATGTCATCTAGGAACTCCTCTAGTTCCTCCTCAGGCTTAGAATAATGGAAATCGATAGGATTCATCCGAGTGAAGTCCCAGACTCTAGCTGCTGCTGTGCAATTTTGTGGGTTAATTAGTGCCACAGCCTGGTGGTTCACCGAGTAGTCATGACCTGAGCTAGCACTTAAAAGGAATCCTTGAACTCAACATGAGTGACTTGCTCATTCAAAGGGTCTGCTGGGACTAGTGGTGCTTGCTAGTTTTTGTTGTTGTTTCTCCTTCCATTAGCCCTTCAGGGAGGCATTTTCTGTAATGGGTAGAGCACGAGTTAGAAGGATATTAAATAGAGTTCATACTCTATAGGACAAGATATAAAAGAAATAAGGGATGGTTTTCCTAAAAATATCGTATAGCCTCCCTCTTATAAGTGTGGCGCACTTCACACCCCTAAAAGGGACTCTACTTGGCACAACTTTTAGACACCTAGGACATATAAACCTGATGCTTTGATATCAAGTTTTTCATTCCCTGAGGCTACCCCCTACATGTAACACGGTGCTTGGAGTCACAAGTGACTCTAAGCTAACCTATGGCATGGCATATACTTTGCGGAAGTTAAACCGATGTAATCGTGTATGAATATGGAACATAAAAAACTATCTCTGAATATATGTAAAAATTCTGAAAAACATATCAACTGATTGTATAAGTTGAAAAAAACTGACTTTATGTCTAGAAGCCTCTATAGAGATAAGTTGCTGGGATAAGCCCTCAACTAACTCTACTAGTCTGAAAACAAAAATAAAATACTGAAATAAATCCTATCCTCAAAATATGAAGACTCACCAACTGAGTTGCTAAGAAGTCTGAGGAATCGAACTAGGCATCGTCTGGATGCTAGCGCCTAAACCTGCATAATGATAGGATATAGCATAAAATATGCGTCAGTACTTGGAATTTACTGATCATGCGGGAGATCCACTAATCTATATATACTGGATATGATGAGATAAATTGAACATGGAACTGAAAGATATAATTTGATGCAATGACCAAGTAGATAAACATGCAACTGTGCAATACTGAACTGAATAACTCACTACAAGGTCATGCAATAACTGAGTCTGAACTGTGGGAGCTACTATAAACCGACATACCCCAAGATGAGCTAACTATGGAGCCAACCTATAACCCTGGCTGAGAGGGTGTTCATACCTTGCCAAGGGTACAAACACTGGCTGGCGTGGATCCACTAATTTGATGTCCAAAAGGACTAAGGTATCAAGCCTAATCTGACAAATGACCCTTTAGAACCTATGGTGGCACCATAGTTCTGGGACTTAGGGACTTTTACTAAAGGTCTCAGTCCTAACTGATGGGTAAGCCTTCATCCCTTTGTTCGCTCGGTGTTAAGTACTACTCCCAACTAAATATAATAAGTAAATTGACATATTGGATAACTCAAAATACTGACTTTCTGAGAATGCAAAGTATTACTGAGGCTGAAAGTATTCTAATCATGTAATTTTGAATGATTGTATATCTGACTGAAAATACATGAAATATAATTGATCGGGTATTCATAACCCACCATCCTAAGAAATTTAATTACACTAAATAATTCTAGGACATGAACAAAATATACAATTCAAGATAATAATTCAATGTCAGGGGTTAGACATGCTGAGGGTTTGAGAATTTTTAGTATTCATTGATGCTAGACTTCAAGAAAATATGTAATCATATTCATTCAAACCAATGAAAAATGCAATATAAGAAGTTCATCAATTCGGGAACTCTAGGTCCTGAAGATTAAACTAAACTGGAGAACTAAGTTAACTTAGGGACTAAATGGGTGAAAGGATACCCATTGATGAATTCCCACATACCTGTGAGCAAAACCCTTTAAGAATTCCTTTGGTTTAGAGCCTCAAGTTGGAGAGTTCTTCTGCTTGCTTTGGAGATAAAATAACACTCATTTTTTGTCACTCCCCAAACTAGGGAGAGCCGTGATTGGCACTCGATATCTTATTAGACTGAGTCAGCCATTGAAATATAACTGACTCAATTACGGACCCAGAAGGTCGGGCATTATAACATTTGAAATACTAAGCCTGGACTATTATGGTCATAACCTAAATAACAGAAAGTCATATAGACAAAGGTCAACAAGTCAAAAATAACAAAGTACTAGCTGGCCGACAAGGCCGCAACTAAAGACATACATACATATATATACATGTCAAGCCTATGGGGCTGGAGACTGGAAGCTACAGAAAGAAACCCAGAATACTGTGTTCACTATAGCCTCTAAGAGTTTCATAAGCACTGGTCGGGACAAGGCCCCAACTATACCTAAACTATATAAAAAAGTAAACATTTTATAAAAGCTCCAGAAAGAGGTGGAGCTTACCAACTCATCGTTGAACCTGGAATCCTAGTAGAGGGGTTGATCAGAATCCTTACCTGGACCTGCACGCACGAAATAAAAATGCAGCATCCCTAGGAAATGGGACGTCAGTACGAATAAAATGTACTGGTATGTAAGGTAGAAAGTAGAATCATAAATAGCTGCAGTAAAAAAGGTAATAGAGATACCACCTAAAACTGAAACTCTGATAGCCTCCATGGCCGACATCTGAGATAATAGAAATAAAATATGTGTGGTATGCTCGCATAATCATATGTCATGAATACATATATATAGATGTAAATGCATGTCATACCCAACCAAGTGCTAGCAATGGTGGTGTCTTTCTCTAGCTAACCGACATCATATCTTCAAACATGTGTCCATCTGTGTCTCATACATATAAATATAGGCAATAGGCCTCATACCTCCCAATTATAGCTCGAGAGTTGGGTGCATAGCATGTCATGTCATGGATGCAGAATGCACATATTCATCATAATTATGTTGCCAATCTTGGTCTGTTGGTACTCTTGTTCTCATAATCTCGTAATCACTTTCGTATAACATGTAAAAGCCTCGTAGATCCTCATATATTTTTAGAATAAACTTGAACACTTAACTCAACTTTAGAAAGATAACTTAAACCTGAGGATGTTCATAAAGGGCTTAAGGTGTTTCACTTAGTTTCTATATATGTATCCTTAATGGTTTGTAAAAGAAAGTATTTCAAAAAAATTGAGTCCTTTGGTAGTTTAAACACACGAGTTACATTTGAGAGTTTTGAAAATCGGCGTATTATTTTAAAGTTTTTCGAAAATTATATTTGTGAAGAAGGAGGGATGGTTGCGAATTCTTAACGTTCCTTTGTAATCTTTTAAGTCACAACCCCCAAAGAAGAATAAAAACTCCTACATATAAACATATAGTTAAGAAAACTGACAAAATGACATATAAATGTTGAATACCCTATATAACCGAATGAGTGGAATATAACCATAATAATACCATGAAAATACTTCAGCTGTGATCTCAATGCCTTTCACAAAAAGTCTTTCTAGCATTAGAATAGTAAAATATCGCATTTGACAATTTAGAAATTTTCTAAAATTCGCGCTCAAAGGAAGGACGAAGCTTAGCCTTAACACACTATGGACTATAAAGGAGCATGCCAAGAAAAAGAATGGAATTAACAAAAACTTTCCATTGAATCTCAAAGGTATTTCTATGAAGCTTGATCAATTGATCGTAACGCAATAACTACGAGAATCAACAAGACCGCAGGAACAAGCCGTGGCTCGAAACTCTATAAAAACAATTCTAAAACATAAAATTAGGTAGTAGGATCATAGGAGGGAGATTAACTCGACAAACGCTTCAAAGCCCCAAAATATACAAGCTGTTAGAAGGACCCACCACCACTATTACCTTAGAACTACGTCAATACATAACTTTATAAGGATTTTGGCCTACCCGATTTTGCCCAAACAGCTCGTGGTAAAATGATCATAACTTTTTACTCTGACATCGTATGAATGAATTGTTTGATGTTCTAGAAACTAGACGCAAAGATATTTAATTTGATATATAATAGATCATCTAACTCATTATATATTGGGAGATATGCTCGCCCCAAGTCATCCCATCAATAAGATTACATACGCAGTTACTATTTTCTCACTTGACACAGAGTCAATACTATTGAATGCGAGTTCATGACGAGGAATAATGGTACAAGAGGAATAACACAATAATATAATTCTCAAGCTCTAAAAATAGTTCCTCAAAAGCACGATAAATATTTAACCGCTAGAATCAAGGAATCGTGTCAAGAAAAGAAGGAAGAGGCCTTTACATTCCTTGTTTCGGGATCTATTCTATTATGTCATGCCACCAATGTCTGTCAAGAAATTTCTTATCTAAGGTACTTCATATCTAACAATAGTCTTGTGGGATTCAAAAATAAGACCTATGAATACTAATCTTCCACCGACCCAACGATCCGATGTCGAACCCCCATTTTTTGTAGCCGTAGTTGATATATATATATATATGAAGTCATCATAACCAATGTGAGAAGTGCAATATTGTAAAGGACAATCTACTCTATATGTGATCAGAATGAAATTCATATAAAGTTAAAAGGTTTCACAACAGGGAACATAGGTGCTATCGGAGAAGAAGTGATAGAAACTTTTTACCAAAAAAAAACTAATAAAGAAAGTTAGGCAACATATATTTATTCCCAAGCGGTGATCTTATCACCCAAACTATATATACATATATAATAAGATATTACAAGTTTGGCTACTAAATTAGGCAATTAACTTAAATATTAAAATACTAAAATTTATAAAACTTCTCTCCAGAACATTTTAACACAGGTGACACACTAGTACGTGTCTCTCTCTTTCTATATATTTAATCTAAGAATATAAGTTGTCTCATATAATAATAATTTCTCAATATAACTAAACTTATTATCTTTATTAAAATATTATTAAACTCTAAAACTCTTTTAAAATAATTACATCCACCGATATATCATAACTAAAAAATATTTAAGATATTTTACGAAAGCAATAGAAATTATTTTTTTCAAATTTCAATTTAAATAAGATGTCCTCGAATACACATGGTGTTAAGTAAAACTCTTGAATTTTGCCTCATAAGCCTTCAATACGAGATGAAGGACAACCTTAAACACCCAGGGTGTTACATTCTTCCACCCTTAGGAACATTTATCCTCAAATGAAAATAAATGTCCGTGGGGCCAAGGCTAGGAACTCTTTCAAAGTTTTGGCAGAGTTTCCTCTATTTATGGGACTATTCCAAACCTGCAACTCAGCTAAAACCAAACTATGTGGTTCATGGGGCAATACAAAATATATCAACAAGGACATAATTGATAATATATCACTAATTACCATAAAATGCACGTTATAATTTAAGAGTGTGACTTACCCTTACCTTTCTAATTATGTAGGTGTGCATAGAATAGTATATGACATCTAAGCAATTCTGTCACATAGAATTTATATCATTCAAATAAATGAGCATGTAAGGACACTTAATCATAAAAATTCAACAAAAGGTTCTTATCTTGTGAACATTTCTATCCTAAAGTCTATGCTGAATGTACGGTTAAACTATAAGAACATGTAATCTCATGTGTAAATAGTTTGTGAATTATACAATATTGTGCATACTAGTGACCTCTAAAATAGGTAGTAAGCAACGATAGACTATAATTTGAATTTATTGGCTAATCTCATCAGGAAGGCAGATACATAATTATTTTAACTAAAGTATTAAGATGTAAAAGCTTAGAACATACAACTAATCAATTATGAAACATAAGCTCTATAATACTTAACCGATAATGTATACGTTCATAACCTCCGCAAAACTAAACACTGACCCCTGAATGCTAGTTCCTTACCTTATATACATATGATATATAAGGCATATAACATTCAAACAAACATGTCGTGAGGCATATGACATGGAAACAAGTAATCTGCAAAATTTATAATTCCCTTAATGCAAGAGCAAACATTATTTTTAACAGACAATCAATGGATCCTTGATGCATGAATACACACATCTAAACAAATACTTTTATGAGACAAATAACAGGTAGACAACTATTATAGGAAGTGCTTAATATATGAGCTAATAGTTTCATTGGAATGTCTTCAAATAAACATTTTCGCAGGGAGAGCGCACAATATATATGAATAATAGTTAAGTCAACAAGAATCTTATAGATATAAAATTTGTAATACAATATCGTCTAAGTGAATGTCCTTAAGGGACGCAGGGGATGTAATTATTGAGATATTAAGACTAGTGTCCTAAAAGCATATAAATTATACTCTCATAATATACACACTTGTGTCTATCGAACAGTTAATCATACATTATACAATTAATTAAACTTAGAATCCTAAATCACAGAAACTTTAAAAAATGCATAACACTCAAATAATGACGTACAAAGATCGTGTCATAGAAACACGTAACTTATAAGGTCTATCATATGCGATTAGTTAACCTACAATATGTGAATGTGTAAGCTCTAACACATATGCACATAATCATGTGGTCACGTGTTCTAGAAAAAAAAAGTAATATGTCAACAAGTAATCTGTGAGCATGTAATATATGAGTCTCTTTATTTTAAAATACCTAATGCATAAGCAAGCCCTTCTCAAAGCATATAACCTATCAACATGGATTCATTTGGCACAAAATCTATAAACAAGTAATCTAAAATACGGATAGCATATAACCAATTAACTACTAATGCACGTAAGAAAGTCCTGCTCAATGATTGAGTTAATATTTGTGGGATACCAACTTAGTTTTGATAAACCAACAATCACATTCTTAACAGATAACAAAAAATAAGCCTCAATAGCTAACAAGTAAACCTCGACAAGCTAGCAAATAAAGTTACTCCTAAATAATTTCAAATAGGACCCATACTATAACTTATTATCCTTGATATGCACATATACTTACATACCAAAGACAGTTCTCTCTAACTGTCTTATCACCCCAATAGGGTATATCCCAATTAAATTACTACCTTACGAATCTGTCTCTAAGAAGTTTAATTATCCTTGAAATTAAATAAGGTACTATATGATTAAATGACAACTTAGTCATGATTTATAATCTATAACATACCTAACGTTTAGATCGATAGATAAAACATAATCATTTCATGTATAGAGCTCATGACATCCAAGTAATTGATCTATGTGGTACATTTAGTGTCAAGAAATAACTTATAATGCAAATATCATAAAGCAAACGATCTCCACCAATGAAAAGACAAATAGCATATAACTAGCAACTTATGAAATAAGCAATAAGTAATAGTGAAGCTATAAGGAATGTAACACACACAATCCTATAAACAGGTAAACTATAAAAAATGCACATACGAACTTATATTAACTTAATTTAGTAGGTAATTAGTACCTTTATAAATTGTGCAATCATTTTTATAGCCTTTAGAAATGTCATACCCAAACTGAGAACTAATAGAATGACTCAGATAGTCACTATCCATTTGGTTAATCAAAGGCACACAATCATAGAAGTCATCCATGTGACTAGCGATTATAGACTGGAAAGTGCATTCTTCACAAAAACTAGCATTTCCCCTTTTGGCCTAATCTAAGGTGCCCTTTAATAGATAGAATGTGTATGACATTTAAGTAGAGTGTGAATCAGAAGTAACTTTCTATAAGTTATCTCTATCGCACGATCTAAAATGAAATAATGTTAACAAATCCTAAATGTCCTGCAGCCTCCTGATTATAAGTGTGGTGCACAACACACCCATAAGTAAGATTCTACTAGACACGGCTTGTGGACTCCCTGGGATATGACCTACTCTAATACCAAGTTTGTCATGCCCCAAACTAGGGGGAAGCGCAACTTGCACTCGATACCTTATTTGCCTGAGTTAGCCACTGAAACATAACTGACTCAATTATGGACCCAGAAGGTCAGGCAGCATAACATCTGAAATAATAAGCCTGAACCATTACGGTCATAACCTGAATGACAAGAAGTCATATAGACAAAGGTTGACAAGTCAAAAATAACAAAGTACTAGCTGGCCGACGAAGCCGCAACTGAAGACATACATACACATATATACATGTCAAGCCTATGGGGCTGAAAACTAGAAGCTACAGAAAGAAATGCAGAATATTGTGTCCATAATAGCCTCTAAGAGTTTCATAAGAACAGTCGGGACAAGGCCTCGACTATACCCAAACTGTATAAAAAAGTAAGCATTATATAAAGCTCCATAAAAAGGTGGAGCTTACCAACTCACCACTGAACCTCGAATCCTAATAGAGGGGTTGATCAAAATCCTTACCTGGACCTCTACGCACAAAATAAAAATGTAGCGTCCCCAGGAAATGGGACGCCAGTACAAATAAAACTATACTGGTATATAAGGCAGAAAGTAGAATCATAAATAACTGATGTAAAAAAGGTGATAGAGATGTCACCTGAAACTGAAACTCTGATAGCCTCCATGGCCTATATCTGACCTAATAGAAATTAAATATGCATGGTATGCTCGCGTAATCGTATGTCGTGAATACATATATATAGATGCAAATGCATGTCATACCCAACCATGTGCTAGCAATGGTGGTGTCTTCCGGTAGCTAATCGGCATCATATCTGCCAACTTGTGACCATCTGTGTCTCATACGTATAAATATAGGCAATAGGCCACATACCTCCTGATTATAGCTCGAGAGTTGGATGCATAGCATGTCATGTCATGGATGCATAATGCACGTATGTCATTATAATTATATTGCCAATCTTTGTCTATTGGTACTCTTGTTCTCATAATCTCGTAATCACTTTCGTATAACATGTAAAAGCCTCATAGAACCTCATATATTTTTAGAATAAACTTGAACACTTAACTAAACTTTAGAAAGATAACTTAAACCTATGGATGTTCATAAAGGGCTTAAGGTGTTTCACTTAGTTTCTACATATGTATCCTTAATGGTTTGTAAAAGAAAGTATTTCAAAAAAATTGAGTCCTTTGGTAGTTTAAATACACGAGTTACATTTGAGAGTTTTGAAAATCAGCATATTATTTTAAAGTTTTCCGAAAATTATTTTTGTGAGGAAGGAGGAATGGTTGTGAATTCTTAACATTCCTTTATAATCATTTTAAGTCACAACCCCCAAAGAAGAATAAAAACTCCTACATATAGACATATAGTTAAGAAAGCCGATAAAATGACATATAAATGTTGAATACCTTATATAACCGAACGAGTGAAATATAACCATAATAATACCATGAAAATACCTCAGCCGCGATCTCAATGCCTTTCACAGAAAGACTTTCTAGCAATAGAATAGTAAAATATCGCATTTGACAATTTAGAAATTTTCTAAAATTCATGCTCAAAGGAAGGACGAAGCTTACCCTTAACATACTATGGACTATAAAGGAACATGCCAAGAAAAATAATGAACTTAACAAAAACTTTCAATTAAATCTCAAAGGTGTTTCTATGAAGCTTGATCAATCGATCATAACACAATAACTACGAGAATCAATAAGACCGCAGGAACGAGCCGTAGTGTCCCAAAATTTAACTTCATGGCTCGAAACTCTATAAAAACAATTCTAGAAAATAAAATTAGGTAGGAGGATCATAGGAGGGAGATTAACTCGACAAATGCTTCAAAGCCCCAAAATATACAAGCTGTTAGAAGGACGCACCACCGCAATTACCTTAGAACTACATCAATACACAACTTTATAAGGATTTCGGCCTACCCGATTTTGCCCAAACAGTCCGTGGTAAAATGATCATAACTTTTTACTCTGACATCATATGAATGAATGGTTTGATGTTCTAGAAACTAGACGCAAAGATATTTAATTTGATATATAATAGATCATCTAACTTATTATATATTGGGATATATGCTCGCCCCAAGCCAGCCCATCAATAAGATTACATACGCAGTTACTATTTTCTCACTTGACACAGAGTCAATACTATTGAATGCGAGTTCATGACGAGGAATAATGGTACAAGGGGAATAAAATAATACAATAATTCTAAAGCTCTAAAAATAGTTCCTCAAAAGCACGATAAATATTTAACCTCTAGAATCAAGAAATCGTGCCAAGAAAAGAAGGAAGAGGCCTTTACATTCCTTGTTTCGGGATCTATTCTATTATGTCATGCCACCAATGTCTGTCAAGAAATTTCTTATCTCAGGTACTTCATATCTAACAATAGTTTTGTGGGATTAAAACAAAAAGACGTATGAATACTAATCTTCCACTGACCCAACGATCCGATGTCGAACCCCCATTTTTTTATAGCCGTAGTTGATATATATATATATATATGAAGTCATCATAACCAACGTGAGAAGTGAAATATTGGAATGGACAGTCTACTCTATATGTGATCAGAATGAAATTCATATAAAGTTAAAAGGTTTCATAACAGGGATCATAGGTGCTATCGGAGAAGAAGTGATAGAAACTTTTTACCAAAAAAACTAATAAAGAAAGTTAGGCAACATATATTTATTCCCAAGTGGTGATCTTAACACCCAAACTATATATATACATATATAATAAGATCTTACAAGTTAGGCTACTAAATTAGGAAATTAACTTAAATATTAAAATACTAAAATTTATAAAACATCTCTCTAGAATATTTTAACACAGGTGACACACTAGTACGTGTCTCTCTCTTTGTATATATTAAATCTAAGAATATAAGCTATCTCATATAATAATAATTTCTCAACATAACTAGACTTACTATCTCCGTTAAAATATTAATAAACTCTAAAACTCTTTTAAAATAATTACATCCACAAATATATCGTAACTAAATAATTTTTCATAAATATTTAAGATATTTTAGGAAGGCAATAGAAATTATTTTTTTCAAATTCCAATTTAAATAAGATGTTCTCTAATACACAGTGTTAAGTAAAACTCTCAAATTTAGCCTTGTATGCCTTCGATACGAGATGAAAGACAACCTTAAACACTCAGGGTGTTACATTTTTCTCTGTTTTTGCTAAGTATCGATTGAGGTCTGAGGGAATGAGGGGTTTGGGTAGTTTTAGGCTTAGTAAATAAGCTTAGACGAGTCTAAATGACGTGGTTTAGCCTTTAAAAAGAGTGGAAATGGTCTGAAATTTTTGGATCGTTGAAGCACGGTTGAGTCAACAGGCCATGGTTTTGAATGACGGACTATCATCTGACCCGTGATTCTATCCCTGAGATTTTGAAGGTCCTCTACTTAGCTGATTCACGAGTGAGAGGATGGTCCGTGGATTGGAATAATGGACCATCGCTTAAGTTTTTGTTCTTGGACCCTGAACTGAGGGTCCTCTAAAGAGCTGGACCATGATTGACAGGATAGACCGTAGTTCTAAACTACATTCCGTGGTCCGTGGTTTTTGAGGTGGAAAATTGGCACATCTCTGATGGCCAATCCACGAGTGACAGAATGGACTGTGGTTTCAAATAACTGTCCATGAAGTCACCCATAGAATTAAAAGGGGGATAATACTGGAGCCAAACCACGGGTGGGATCACGGGCCATGGACCAAAACGACGGGCCGTGATCCTGTCCGTGGTTCCTAAAAGTTTGAAATTTTCCTGCATTTTTCTTCTAAGTACTATAAAGTAGTTGGTTTAAGTTCCCAAAATCTATTACACGCACGCGAAGCATGTCTTCCAACACCTGAATCATTTGCTCAGACTGTCCATCGGTCTGAGGGTGAAATTTTGTACTCAGGTCAAACCTAGTACCCAACTCTTCATGCAACTTTTGCCAAAAGTTAAAGGTAAACTGAGTATCCCTATCAAAAATAATGGTGATAGGAACCACATGCAGCCGAACAACTTCCTTAAGGTAGATCTTGGCTAACTTAGCCGCATTTTAAGTCACATGAACATGAATGAAGTACGCAGACTTTATCAAATACTTCCAATCTCATGAAGCTAGTAGTTAAAGTCTAGATCTCTATAGCTAACGGACATTTAGTAGCCTTCAAATAGGCAAAGCTACCCATACTCTCAGTTTTCCTGCTCAATGCATCGGCTACTACATTAACCTTACCCGGATTATATAAAATAGTAATGTCATAATCGTTGATTAACTCCATCCACCTTCGCTGCCTCAAGTTCAAGCATTTCTAAGTGAAAACATGTTGCAAACTATAGTGGTTGGTGAACACTTTGTGATGCACCCCATACAAGTAATATCTCGAAATCATGAGAGCAAACACCACAATAGCCAACTCTATGTCATTAGTAGGATAGTTCTTCTCATGTACTTTGAGTTGCCTCGAAGCATAAGTGATAATATTCCACTCCTGCATTAGTGCAATACCTAAACTAGACCTTGAGGCATCATAATACACAATAAAATCCTTACCTTCAAACGACAAGGAAAGAATAGGAGCAGTAGCTAACAAAGTTTTGAGCTTTTGGAAGCTCTCCACACATTCATCTGACCAAACAAACGATACCTCTTTCTGAGTCAAGCAGGTCAGATGGGTAGCAATGGATGCAAAACCCTTCACAAATCTACAATAGTAACTATCTACTCCCACAAAGATACAAACCTTAGTCACTAAAGTAGGCCTAGCCCATTCTTTTATGCCTCAATTTTCTACAGGTGTAACATCACCCCCTCTTTTGAAAACACATGCCCCAAGAAGGACACAAAAGACAAGAAGAATTCACACTTGGAGAATTTCGCATATAGTTCCTTTTCCTTCAATAAGGCCAACACAATCCTAAGATTATTTTCATTCTCTTTATCACTCTTAGAATACACCAGGATATCATCAATGAATACAATAATGAATGAGTCTAGATAGAGATTAAATATCATATTCATTAAACTCATGAAAGCAACCGGAGCATTAGTCAACCTAAAAGATATCACAAGAAACTTGTAGTGCCCGTACTTGGTTCAGAAGGAAGTCTAAGGAATATTAGAAGGCCAAATTTTCAACTGGTGATATCCAAACCTCAGATCAATCATAGAGAAAACTAATGCACTTTGCAACTGGTCAAATAAGTCATCAATACGAGGGAAAGAATATTGGTTATGGATCATAACTTTGTTCAGTTGTCGTTAGTCTATGCACATATATATATTACAATCCTTCTTCTTAACAAATAACACTAGAGAACCCCACTGGGAGGCACTTGAATGAATGAACCCTTTACTTAACAACTACTGTAACTAAGATTTAAGCTCTCTCAACTCATCCGGTGCCATTCTATAAAGGGGAATAATAATACGGCATGTATTTGGCTCTAAGTTGATACAAAATTCAATGTCTCGGTGGATGGCATGCTAGGAAAATCCATAGGAAATACATCTTGGAACTCACACAAAATATGAACTGACTCGATAGTTGGGACCTCTGAACTAGTGTCCCAAAGATGAGCCAAGAAAGCCAAACACCTCCTTAATATAAAATTTTGAGCATGAAGGAATGATACAAACTTCATAGGAGCAGGACTATAGTTACCCTCCCACTCTAGTCTATCCAACCTAGGCATAGCCACAGTCATTGTCTTAGCATGACAGTCCATAATAGCATGGTGCAAAGACAACCAACTCATCCCTAAGATGATGTTGAAATCCACTATGTCTAGAATCACTATATCTTCCACATTTTTTTGCACCACAAATATAACTAGACAAGCATGAAAGACTCTACCACTACTACAGAATCTCCCACTGGGGTAGACACATTAATAAGATAATCAAGCAACTCACAAATTATGTCAAACCCCTTAGAAAAATCAGTAGACACATATGAAAAAATGGAACCAGGGTTAAACAAAACTGAAGCCATGCGGTCAGAGATACGAATAGTACATATGATCACCACATCCGATGCCTCTGCCTTAGGTCTACCTAAAAATGCATAGAAATGGTTCTTACCACCTGAATGTGCACCTTCCCTATTGGGATGATTACCTCATCTGCCATTACCACCACTCTGATTGGGCTGGGTGCCATCCCTTTTAGTTGTGTGATCACCCCGCTTGCCCTATGGATGATCTCTTTCAAATCCATTACCTCTACCTTCCCAAGTCAAAGCTCTGGGAGCCTGCTACTAAACTGCATATTGATATCAAGGACAATTTCTCTTCATGTGACCAATCTCACCGCACTAATAGCATGCAAGGTTTAAGGTAGGTCACTGCACCAGAGAAGACAAAGTGAGATAACCACAAAACTCTAGTGAGGGTTAACTTGTCCCTGACAGACCCCCAGTAGAAATCTGCATCGCACACTGAATGGGGCACACAGGGTATCCCTGCAAACCCTCACCCCTGGAATACTGATAACTGAAATTGCCGCTAGACCATTGATTATTTTAAGCCATCCTTGCTTGACCCTCTTGCTTTACACCCTTAATATTTTTCACTAATTCAATCACCTATGGAAAGGGCCTACAAGAAAATGCTACTTGTAAAGCTGCAATCTGAAGCCATGTGTTCAAACCCTTCAATAAATGGTGGATTCTTTCTTCCTCTTTATTGATTATCTATGAAGAGTAACAAACCAAAGCATGAAAGCATGCCTCATAAGCTTCCACTGAAGACTTTCCCTGCTAAATATTAGCAAACGCATCCCTCTTTTTGTCCCTCATAGAACGGGGAACATAGTTCTCCAGAAACACTTGGTAGAACTAACCCCAAGTCATAATAAGTACCCCAGTAGGCCTGCATTCCACATATGCCCTCCACGATATTTTGGCATCCCCTTGCAACTGAAAAAACAAATTCAACACCATACTTCTCAACAATATCCATCTGGTGCAATCGCTCATGAAAGTAAATGATGAATTCATAAGCATCCTCAGACTCCAACCAATGAAATACCAGAAGTTTCATCTTCACAAACTTGCAGAAAAGGTCATGCTGGCCACCAGCCATCATCAAGCTTATCACTAGTCGCAGAAACATATTTGTATCAGAAGCCGTATCCATTCGAAGAGCCATAACAGTAGCATGTTGCACAGTGGGAATTGCAAGAGTAGATCCATTCCCTACCAGTCCACTCAGAAAACTTAGAACTTGCTGAATCACATCAGACGACATCGGAATCGACACTACACCTGCCTGAATAGGTGTCGCACCTGTCCTCTGAACAGGTATTTCCTCATCATTCTGAATCTGAACCTCTTCTTTCTCCACAACCTTGGGAAGGTACTCATTTAGGGGAGGATATGTTGATCTTTCTTGAGCTAGTGATGTGGCTTGAGATCCACCCCTGGTGGGTGTGCCTCTTCTTTCCCTGGATCTTCCCTTTACTCTTCCTCTGCCCTAAACCGCAGCCTTAACAACTGGTTTGGGCACCGCTGCTCTAGCCTCTGAAGCGCGTATTCTCACCAAATACAAGAATAAGAGGGAAAGATTCATATACCAATTTGGATTAATAGATACCAATTGGAATCAAGTAACAGCATAAAGAGAGAAAAAAGTTAAAGTTTCCTTAAGTCCTGTAGCCTTCTAAAGAAAAGTACAGAAGTCACCATACCATTCTGTAAGACTCTAATAGACACGTTCTTGTACAATAAGATCAACGAACTCGGAGCTCTGATATCAACTTTGTTACAACCTAGATTGCCGTGAGTGGCACCCATACTTACCCACCGGTGGGAGAACTAATCAACCCAAACTTTATCCTTATACTTGGCTAATTTTAAAAAAGATATGATAAAACCCAACTTTATTAAAATCATAAAGAAAGTAAAACTAATATAAATAAATACAGAAATAACAACTAACTAAAACATCCCCCAAGAACTGAAAGTCATCGTACAAGAACTCTAGTCATAAATAATGTGTAAGTAAGATATCTGAAAATAACTAAAAATAGTAAAGAGGCCCATCGTCCAGAGGAAGAACAATAACTCGTAGAGGATCCAGGGTAACCTGAAAAGTAGTGCTCACCCTTGGATCAAAGTTTTAATTGCCTAGACTATATGAGGTCGCATCTCAGTCTCTAGAACATGGTCTGCACTCAATAAAAGAAGAGTACATGGTAGTATCAGTACAAAATACTTTGTACTAGTAGGTATCATAAGCTGACTCAGTTTAGAACAAGTACATAATCAAATCAAGTAACAAGTAAGAGGCACTTCAACACTTTGCAGGTAATTCAGTCAACAAATAATCATCTCAAGTCAAGTCAATAACAGTAATATCAAGTCCATATAAGTCACTGAATACCATCACAAGAATGTAAAAGAATTCACTTTCGATAGTCGCAACACATGGAATCTATGTCCATATATCTCTCATCAATTAAACTATTACCTCTAGTCTCATCTTAATCCACAATACTATCTCACCATGACTAACCATGAAATAATGCAATGATAAAAGAAAAAGTGTACACGCATGCTAATGGGTCTTATTTCTGCCCAACTAGTCATTACCTGCAGGGGACACACTAGGGTACATGTACTTCCAGAACCATTTCTCATTGGTGCAAATATCAATCTGTACTAGCATAGCTCCTGATCCCATAATAAGTGACAATGCCAACTTGTACCAGCGTGGTACCCGCTCCCATAACAAGTAACAATATCAACCTGTACTGGTATGGTACCCGATCCCAGAATAAGTAACAATATCAACTTGTACTGGCATATTACCCGATCCCAGAATGAATGACAATGTCAATGCACTTATTATTCTCAGGCCTATCTCTTATGATATACATAGTGCACTAAATCATACTTACACTCAATCATCTCATTTCATTCATCAACTCATGTACACCTAGCTTATTCATTCAAGTCCAATATGAAAACACTTATATTTCAAACATGTCCAAAGCCAAATCACAAGTTAAGAAATTCAACCACATACATATACTAAAATAAGTCTCAACTCCAATTAAAATCATAAACTATCTCGATTATCAAATTCTCAACCTCAAGCTACTTAGCAATAGCCTTTCCCTTCCTTAGTGCTTCGGAGTGTTCGAAGTCTTTAAACGCAAATACAAGAGCAATTAATCATTTACCCTCTATTTCAGGAATTGAGAATTTAACCACTAATTCTACCCTTATCTGAGGTCTATAGCATTCTCCAAGGGTCATTTAAATATTAACTAGTCTCACAACATTCATAAAATCAACACCTAAAGAGTTTCTAATCAAGTTAATCCCTTTTTAGCCATTTTTATCATAAAGGTCTCATATTTATGGAACCCACGATTCTCCATTAGACTTAATCATGTTAATAACTATTAGTTTCATGTTAGGAATCATAAAACGATATCCTAGGATCAATTCTAGGTGAAATTGCACCTACCCGTAGGATTTTATCCAACTTTCATGCTTTTAGGGCTCAAACTCAAGAATTCCACCATTAATCTTCCCCCAAAGGTTCTACAAGGATTAGTAATTGTTAAATGAAGGGGTTTATGAAGTTAATTACCTCAAGCAAAGTAAAATGTCCTAGTTCTAGAGAAAGACACCTCTTGGAGCTCTAGAATGAAGTAGGAGTTTGTGTGCAAATAGCACAAAAAATTGAATTAAGTTCAGTTATTCTGCCCATCCCTCATCATAACGAGCCAAGTCTCATCAAGATGAGTTGCTACGATTAGGATTGGCTAGTCACGATGAGATGCCCCTTCATCCTAATTTTTAGAACATTAGAAACTTGCCCAAAACCCCTCATTTCATAATAGACTTTATTTTCTAGACATCACATATTAACCTCGATGCGGAAACTACCAAAACCAAAGTTCTATGAACTAAATTATGTCCCTAAACTTCGTATGGAACCCTATGGCAGTCTTCTATCCATACACGGTCACCACACTATCATTCCACGAACCACAAAATCCAAATCGTCTCTAAGGCATAGAATACTAGATTTTTATCAAAGCTCACCCAAGCCTAAAATTTTACCAACTCTCATCTTAGGAACTTTTCTAGTCGTATACTTATGCCCTTACTTTACTATACTGATGGGACAGGTCGTTATAAAAAAACTACTTATAAAAAAATAAAAAATAAAAATCTAGCGACTATAATTCTCTCAAGATGGTCATCATCCATCCATCATAGGAAAAAGCCTCCACCTCTGACTAAAAAAACTATTACACAATTCAAAGGGCCTCCCATTTGGGAAAGAACCAAGGACATAAAAAAATCCAAGGGGTGGATGAGACATGTCGCTTAAGACAACTAAAATTTAAAAAAAATTAAATTAAATTTTTTACTCAAATAAGATAAAATCATATGACATACTCACCCTTAAACTCACAAATATCATAAGATATCCCACTCCACACTTAAAGTCATGCTTTATCCTCAAAGCAATATATAAAATTAAAAAAAAGGGATAAAGATACTTCTCGAGACCCTCTAGGGCCTAGCTAGAAACATATTTCCTCAATTTCCATCAAAGGTCAAACAACCCCACACTTAAGCTCACCCATGCTCCTTAGCTTCAAATTAGGATACTCAAACTTCCCCTAATCTGCACAAATAAGAACAAGACAAAAAATATGACACTATAAAAATAAAAATATGAAGCTAACTACTACAAATTGGGTTGCCTCTTACTAAGCGCTTGATTTAATATCCCGATACGACGGCTTTAAGTTCACCATTTTTTTGTCCACTTTGAATTATGAATTGCACCTCTAACTTATTTTTTTAGTTTTTGTTATGCTCAAGGAGTGGTGGTAAGAATCTAAATGAACCAAGCAATCGATATCACATCTTGCATTCCTTGGCCTTAAGTGAATAATGTAATTTTTTGATTCTGACACAATAAATTCAAGAAAATACAGACACATTGTTCCACATCCTCATACTCTTCCATAGGCCCAGATGGCTTAATTACTATTTTATTATCTACACACAATGTGGTAAGATGATCAGAACGAGACACAATACGCCCTAACTCATGAATTGTATTACTATTTATATGCTTATATTCACACATACTAGAGTCTTAAAATACCATCCTATCTACTATCTCACATAACTCTAGTGTACTCTTCTCAATGATGGAAACATCAATAAAAGTATGGCCGAGTAGCTAACCTTCCAATTTTAGCTCCTCAATTTAGCTTATAAGTACCTTTTTATCCTCACACAACTCATAAATAAATTATTATGCATTAAACGGATCAATCGTTGAACTCAACTCATCTTTTAGTTTGTGAATATTCAAGACAAATATGTTAACCTCTTGAATGAGCTTCACTCATACTTCTATCACGTGTCTCATCCAATATGTGATTTTCTCATACAGACCCCCAAATTGATCTAATATTTTTCTGCAAGGATCCATATTATCAAAATCACAAGAAGTATTAGAATTTTGATTTTAAGGACTTTGGGACAACTTAACCAATGACCTCCACAAAAATCATAAAATTGAGATGGTGCACACAACCACCCTCGGGAATATATTAACAATGTTTTCAAAAGTTAGGTTCGCTACAATAAGGACAAGGATCAATTAAATAGGAGTATCAATCACTCCACACTTTTTCATACAAATATGTCATATCAAGAATAGTTGTAAAATATTACATACAAAAATCTTATGCAAAAGTTAAATATATAGAAAAAACTAGAATAGACAAAAATACAAAGCCTAATCTAGATAAACAGTTAATTTCTAAGTCTTGATGCATCCAAATGCACATGCAAGTGTATGCGATCGTATAAGTAATATAGGATTTAGAGTCAAAATATTGTATCTAAAGGGACTTATCGATTAACTATTCACTAAAATAACTAACGTTAATTATTTATTCAAATGATAAATTTCAAAGATATATCTATGGATTAACTAAACTAAAAAGAAGAAGAAAATAACTAATGAATAATTAACCAGATAAAGAGCTGATTTTTATGTAATCAATATGATGAAATCAATCTAGGGTTATGGATTTTCTAATAATCATGTTGAGTAAATAAATTTCATTGACTTATTTACTTATCTAATTATTCATTTATGGGGTTAATAATATGATTATGGTCGCCTGAGCTTCTAATCATCTATTCACATGCATTTTATTTCTATATCTCTATGATAAACAGTAAACATGCAAACGCAATTGCGTCTCCCTTTTATAACCAAGTAAGGCAATCTAGATATATTCTTATCCTAGCCACAAATTAGTACTTTATTTTGCTGAAGAAAAGAACTTACTCCCTATATTCTTTGTTCTAACTCATGATTCCTCTCCCAAGTTCACATTGAGAATAGATTTATTCTACATGTCATGAAGCAATAAAATAGTAAACTCAAGAATATAAGAACAACTAATACGATAATCTTCACAAATTGAATCAAGAGATTACTACAACAATTACCATTATTCTAGAATAAGAAATTTAACTCCACATAGACATGGAGAGATTATAAAAAATCATCCAAAAGAAAAAATAAAAATAAATCACTAAAAGAGAAGAAAAGATTAAACTAATTTTCTCTGGCTTCCAAAATGACTCCTAGATCTCCCTAGGTCCAAAGTTAAATAAAAATCATTCTTATGGACTATATATAAATGTAGAAAAAATCTCCAAATAAAAAAACTAAGTCTGAAATGAATTGGAAAATCAAAACCCAATTCGCTTGGGCGACACATTCAATGCTGCTGCCTTGAGAAATTCTACTAGTTGCCAATATTTTCGCATGATACTTCAACTCACGTTGTAATGAATTGCTGCTCAAGTCTTCATATTTCACTATATGTCCAGGTAATATATTCCTCTATAATGACCCATTCCGTTGTTATATTAAAGGGAGAGCATAAGTACTCGACTATAAAAGTCCCTAAGATAAGAGTTGGTAGAATCTCAGGCTAGGGTGAGATTTGATGAAAATCTAGTATTCGGTGCCTTAGAGATGGTTAGAGTCTCCTGGTTCATCATATGATAGTGTGGTGTCCATTTATAGATAGTCTACTGGTGTAGGGTCCCATAGGAAAATGAGAGTTGGTTATGATAGTTGTCGTATTGGGATTAATATATGATGCCTAGAAAATGAAGTGTATTGTTAAATGAGGAATTTTGAGCGAGTTTCTGATATTCATGAATTTGTAGCTCACTGTTACAAGATGGCCACTCGTCATGACGTGTTGTTGTAGTGAGTCGATTCTCACCATTGTGACTCACGTTAGCGAGACACGGCTTGTTGTGATGAGCGATGGAACATATTGCCTTTACTTAAGTCATTTTTCTGAATTATTTTCCCACAAACTCTAAGTTGCTTTCTAGAGCTCCAAAAGGGTGATTTTCATTAGAATTAAGTATTTTCCTTTATTTGAGTTAAGTAACTCCCTAAACCTCTTTGTTTTATCAATCATTAATCTTTGTAAGGTTTTTAGGTTGAAGATTAATGATGGAATTCTTGGGTTTGAGCCCTAAAAGTATGAAAAGTGGGTAAAACCCCATGGATAGGTGTAGTTTCACATAGAATTGATTCTAGGAGGTGTTTTATGATTTCTAGCATAAAATTGATAGTTTTTAAAATAAATAGGGCTAATAGAGAACCTTGGGTTCCATAAATATGAGACCTTTAGGCATAAAATTTCCAATAGGGGGTTAACTTGACTAGAAACCTTTTGGGTGTTGATTATTTGATTATTGTAGTACTAAATAATGGATATTTGACCCTTTGAAAATGTTACAGATCTCGGATAAGGGTAGAATTAGTGAGTTAAATTCTCAAGTCCTAAAATGAAGAGTAAATAATTAATTACTTTAGTAATTATTGTTTATAGACCTTGAACGATCTGAAGTATTAAGGAAAGGCAAGACGATTGTGAAGTAACTTGTGTGTGGTAATTCTTCACTCTAGGTAGTTTACGGTTTAAATTGGAGTTAAGACTTATTTTAATACATTTATGTGGTTAAGTTAAATGACTTGTGATTAGTCTTCGGACATGCTTGAATGATGGACTATTTTTGTGTTGTGTGCTTGAATGAATAAGCAATGTATATGTGAAACCAAATAAAGAATTAAAATGATTAAGCATACGTGTAATTAGTGCACTGTGATGTATCCCAAAGGATAGAATTGGAACCATGGGTTTATTATTATTATGGTGGAGCGGTTACTATGAGTCGGTATGGTAAATGGACACCTAGGGTCCCCTACAGGTCATAGCTTTGGGAAAAACTAGAACTTCTAGCATGTGTGTACACTCTTTTTATATTGATTTGTTCTCTGGATTAGGTATTGTAAGATGAAATATGAACTGGAGTGAGTCTACTGATGTTAAGTGCATTGTAAAGGTTAAATGAACATCGATTCATGTGATATGACTGGAGAAAGTGTTACTCTTACATTATTGTGGTGATACTTCTGTGACTTATATGAACCTGATATAAATGTTGATGAATTGACTTGAAATGGTTACTTGTTAACTGAAATACATGATAAGTATTGAAATACCTTTTACTCATTATTTGATTTGACTGTATATTTATTCTAAATTGAGTCAGCATATGATACCTACCAGTACATAGTAGTTTTGTATTGATACTATCCGGTACTCTTCCTTTGTTGAGTGCAGACTATTTTTCAGAGGCTAAAATGCGACCTCATCTAGGCTAGGTGGTTGACACTATGATCTAAGGGTGAGCACTACTTCTCGGGCTGTTGTAGATCCTCCTTTAGTTATTGTTCTTTTTCTGGATGATGGAATTTTTTTACGGTTTTTAGTTTATTTTTGGACATATTAGACAGGGATTTTGATTAGAGTTCTTGTATGGTAACTTTCAGTTCTTGGGAAATGTAATAGGTAGTTGGATATTCTATACTCATATATTATTAGTTTTAACTATCTTTGTTTGGTTAAGCTGGTTATGCATTATCTCTTTTAAAATTGGTTAAGTACAAAGTTTAAGGTTTGGGGTAGAAGATTCTCCCACTGGAAGGTTAGTGTGGGTGTCACTCATGGCCATTTGGGTCATGGCATCTTCTCTCTTTCAATTCAATTGAAAATTTGCATATAAATATATTATATTATATTGAATTTCTTTCATTAAACTGCCTGCAAGTTCCTTATATGATTTTTCATTTTTAATTCATTTCTGCTCTAACTTTCTTCATCTTTATATCATTTTAATCCTGCATATAAAAATTTAATATTAAGCATCAAATAATATAATGTACACCCAAAAGACAATTAAAAGACCTATAATGTGAAGTAAATAATGACTAAATATATGTATTTTTAGCCTCACATTAGAATGAGTGCAAACTTCATTCGCTAGCACGGGTACTCTGACTTCCTTGTATCCTTGTTATACATTTTGCACAACTTTCCAATTTCACATTCGTTATTTTCCCTCAATTTAGGACCACCCCACACCTAGGCTTTTCTAGTCCCCAAAGTTCACAGAATGGCTAACATAATCTTAATAAAGTCGTCATCCATCTATCATAGGAAATTTAATGCCCATGACTATACTTTGGCGTGTTCCATCAAACACGTGGTGTCCACAAATATCCTATTCAAGAATTCATGCTTATGGAGTCTAATGTTTTCTCAACTATACCCAATCAACAATTTCTATAGGAAGATAGACTATCACAATAATCACAATTTAATTCATCCCAAAAATAATGGAAAATAATGTCTACAAAAAATAGCAATTATTAAGGACTTTATGTCACGTTCCGAGCCTACACCCTGAGTGTGACCAGTATTTAAAATCACTAATGGACCGAACAGACCTTTTGCCTGGCTTACTATTACGTTGAATGCTAAAATAATTGTGCGGAAGATGCTAAGTATAATGGGCATGCAATATCTTTAGAAAGCAGAACTAAAGCCTTTGTAAAATATATCTGAAAACTGAAATATGAATGTTTATAACTGAAGTGGAAAAACTGTTTGACTGGCTCATCTATGAAGCCTCTACTACTAAATAATTTTGCCAGTACAAGGCCCGCGGACTACCTGAATGATCTACTACCAACATCTAACACTACTCAAAGACTGAAGTTCATCGAAAGCAAAGAGTTCTCACCAAAAACTAATGATAGGAGAATCCTAGTGATGCGTCTGCTGCCAATCTTTAGAACCTGGATTTGCATCATTAGAACATGCAGTGCCAAATGGCGTTAGTACGTGAAATGTATGGTATGTAAATAGATAAATAAAACAATATTACTAATACTGAAATACTAAGCTGGATGAAGTAAAACTGAATGTAACTAATTGACGTAAATAAACAAAAGTATAGTAAATGTGTAACAACTACTATGAAAAGCTGAAATTGTATGTCAATGATAAGTTCTGAAATTTAGTTTAACTGGGAGTTTCTCTTAACCGACAAACATCATATGAGCACATGATGTCCAACCTCTAGCCGGGTTGGAAGGTTGTTTGAAACTTTGCCAGAGTAAGGAATGATACTGAACTATCGATCCATATTAAGCCCTTACCAGGGGAAATATGAGGAGTCACCCACATCTATGGCAGGATCTTATCCTATACTGGTAATGCAGTTTTAGAGTTTAGGTTATTTGAACCCTTAGCCATCTCAGTGCTAAATAATCCTCCAAAAAAACATATGAATGCTCATAAAGTAAAGCCTCTCTAAGGAAACTGAAAAGTCTATTGTAGAGCTTTCTATCTCAAAAATCAATATGTGTAACGTAACTGGTGAGCCTAGAGCCCAACTAACTGATAATACTGTTGGTGACCCTCTATGCTCAATAATACTTCTTTAAAACTAAACTTTGTTTACTTTAAAACTTACTTTGCTTTCTATCTGAATTCATGCACTTTATACTAAACTAACTTGATTGAAACTCTTTCTAAAATACTTCTCTAGAACTAGAAGCTACTTTAGTCATGAAAACAATACATATCAATAGTACAACAATTCCTTAAAAATCACTTTTAGCTAGGAAGGGGTCCATGGGGTAGAATGAGAATGAACCGTCAATCAAGGATTACCAATGATATGAATTACAATAATTTCAACAATGGGATATACAATGAATAACTCAAGATATTGGAAATTCAAAATCACATACTATGGATAAAAACCCTAGCTCTAATCTTACTAAAACTGAAGCTTTAGATGTAGGGCATGGGGAAGAACACGGTTCCTCACTATGATAGCCTTACATACCTGGAAGGAGAGGAAATCTGAAGGAAAAACCTTGTTAAGTCTTCTTGCTCAAGCTTTTATGCTCTTGCTTGCTTGAAACCCTAGGTTAGGTGCCTTAGAGCTCGAAGAGCTATTCTCTGAGATTGATCTATGTTTCTGAGTGACATAACCTCTTTTTGTGTTTAAACCACATAGGGAGGGGCTTTAAGGTAAGGAAAGGATGAAACTACCCCTCACATAGCTTAAAAAGTGCAGGAAACTCATCGAACGACTCACCCTGGGAGTCATGGGATGGTCCACGAGTTGTGACTCAATTTTTCCCTTCTTGGCAGAGACCTTGGAGTCCCTAGATCTATCCTATGAGTTGGGTTCATGATTCATAGGACCTTTCATTAGTGGTGGCCCAGTTCATCAGTTTAGAAGAGGTGTCAATGGTTCACTAGATAAAATTCACGAGTAGCCCCATGGTTCGTGGGCCTCTCCACAGACCATGGACCAAATTGTCCTCTACGATATAAAACTGGAGGATCCCACAATTGGGTCCATGATTTTTAGTCCATCCCACGGTTCGTGACCCTATTCGTGAAGGCGTGGGAATGCCCTATGACATTCTCTAAGTTTTGTTTAAATGTTAGTTTAGGATCCGAGGTGTTACCATATCTCCCCTTTGAGATCATTCATCCTCGAATAAAGGTCAAACTAGAGTGAAAATACAAAGGAAATGCAACTCAACTATGGTTTGAACTACTATCAAGGTCTAAGTTGAACTAGTCTCAAGATTACTATGATTCATGGGAAGGCACAAGGCATGAACATGAACACAAAAACTAAAAAGATTAGCACAATTGTTGAATCTTAATTCAGAGAAGGATTTCTACCTTCAGGATCTTCTTCCTAAGGAGTGAACAAATGCAGGTACCTAACTTTCATATCCTCTTCAGCTTCCCAAGTAGCCTCCTCAACAAACTAGTTTCTCTAAAATAACCTTTATTGATGCCACCTCTTTGGTTCTCAATTTGCAAACCTGATAAGAGAATCTTAACTAGAACCTCTTCATAAAACAAGCTATACTTCACCCCAATACTTTCCATGGGAACAATGAGTAATCAGTCACCCACACACTTCTTGAGAATAGAAATTTGAAACATAGAATGAATTGTTGCTTACTCTCTTGGTAGCTCTAACTAATACCCACTTTACCAACTCTCTTAAAAATCTGATACAAACTAATGTAGTGGGTACTAAGATTCCCCTTCTTTCCAAACCTGATGACACCCTTCCTGGGTTAAACATTCTAGTATACCCACTCATCAAATTTAAACTCTAAGTCACTTCGCCTAATATTAGTATAGGACTTCTGGCGGTTCTAAGTAGTCCTGAACCTTTCATAAATAGTCTTAACATTCTCCATAGCCTAATGAACTAAGTTTGTCCCTATCAACTCTACTTCACCAAGTTTGAACCAACCAATTAGAGATGTACACCTTCGCCCATAAAGAGCCTCATAAGGAGCTATCTGAATACTAGAGTAATATCTATTTTTACAAGCAAACTCTATGAGAGGAAAATGTTCATTCCAATTTCCTTTGAAATAAATAGCACATGCTCTTAGCATATCCTCAAGAGTATGAATAGTATGCTCTGTCTGACCATTTGTCTGTGGATGAAAAATAATACTAAGGTTTACCTTCAAACTCAAACCTTTCTGTACGATTTCCAAAATTAGGCGATGAACTGAGTTACCCTATATGAAATGATGGATAAAGGAACTTCATGAAGTATGACTAACTCACAAATGTACAATCGAGCTCAACTGAATTTGTAGTCTTCACTGGCAAGAGATAAGATTACTTGGCAATTCGATCTTCAGTTACCTATATCAAGTCATGCAGTCATCAAGATTGAAGTGAACCTGTGATGAAGCCATATTGATCATCTCCCCATCCACCCAGGAAGATCAATCTTCTGAGCCATGCCACATGTCCTTTGGTGCTCAATATTAACCTGTTGACAATTCGGGCATGTAGCAACAAAGTTTGTGATGTCTCTTTTCATACCATTCCACCAATAGACTTCCCGCTAGTCGTGGTACATATTCATAGAACTTGGGTGAATCAAATATTTGGAACTATACGCTTCTTTCATGATTGTATCTTTGAGACCATTTACGTTTGGAAGACATAACCTACCTTGATACCTCAAGACCCCATCTTCCCATTGTGCAAGAACTAACACATTTTGCTTGTGAACTTCTTTCTTTAGCTGGAGCAAGGTGAAGTCATTGTTCTACTTCTCTTTGACTTCTGCAACTAGAGATAATTCAACCCCATTCTGGATAAGTACACCACCTTCCTCTAAGTCTAAAAGATAAACTCCCAAATATGCAAGTCTATGCACTTCCATAGACAACTCTTTCTTTCCCTCTTCTACATGATCCTTACTCCCCAGGGAAAACTTACTAATAGTATCAACAACTATATTAGCCTTACCTGGGTGGTAGAGAATACTTCTACATACACATTGTATAGATATACTTCTACATACACATTGTATAGATATACTTCTACATACACATTGTATAGATATCTTTCTAGCTAAAAATATATTGAAGAATCTTATGACCGGTGAACACATCAACATATACATTGTACAGATAATGATTCCTAATCTTTAATGCAAAAACCATTGCTTCCAGCTCAAGATCATGAGTAGGATAGTTCTTCTCATGGGCCTTAAGCTTTCTGGGAGCATAAGTTATAACCTTACCATTCTACATCAAAACACAACTAATGCCCACTCTAGATGCATCACAATACACAACAAAACCCTTTGTACCCTCCAGTAGGGTCAACACAAGAGTAGTAGTCAACCGAGTTTTCAATTCCTGAAAGCTTCTCTCATAAGCTTCAGACTATTGAAGCTTAGCCTTCTTCTAGGTCAACTTTGTCAAAGGGACAACAATGGATGAAAGCACTTCTACAAACCTTCTGTAATAGCCAGACAAACCCAAGAAACTCCTAATATCAGTAGGGGTTGTGGCTTTGGGAAAATTCTTTAATGCTTCAATTTTCAAGGAGTCAACCGGAATACCTTTGTTGGAAACTATGTTTCCTAAGAATGCCACAGACTTCAACCAAAATTTACACTTAGAAAACTTGGTGAAAAACTCACGGTCTTTAAGAGTTTGAAGAACTATTATGTGGTGATTAGCATGATCCTCCTCACTTCCAGAGTTTTTTAGGATGTTATTAATGAACACAATAATGAACATATCGAGGTATTGCTTAAACATCCTATTCATGAGGTCCATGAATATTGCAGGAGCATTAGTCAAATCGATGGACATGAAAAAGAACTCAAAGTGACCTCAACAGGTCCTGAAAGTTATCTTAGGCATATCTTTATCTCTAACTTTCAATTAATGATAGCCAAATCTGAGGTCTATATTAGAGAAACAAGTGTCACCCTAAAGTTGGTCAAATAAGTTATTGATTCTCGGAAGGGTATACTTATTCTTAATGGTGACAGTGTTCAACTAGCAATAATTAATACACATTCTAAGGGAACTATCATTCTTTGACATGAAAAGGACTAGAGCACCCCAAGGTGAGACACTTGGTCTGATTAAACCATTATCAAAGAGGTCTATTAACTGCTCTTATAGCTCTTTTAACTCAGCTGGAGCCATTCTATATGGAAGAATAGATATAGGTTGAGTATCGGGAAGGCTATTTATTCTGAAGTGTATTTCCCTATTGGGAGGGACTTTGGGAAGATCATCTGGAAAGACTTTTGGGAACTTATTCACAACTGGAACTGACTGAGGGGTGTTGTCTTGGCACTAAAGTCTGTAACTCTGACTAAGTGATAAATACACCCCTTATAAACTAACTTTCTAGCCTTAAGGTATAAAATAAAATGACCCTTAGGCACATCTGGACTACCTTTCCAAACTAAGACTGGGTCATCAGGAAACTAGAAATTTACTACTCGAGTTTTACAATTGACTGAGGCATAACAAGAATATATTACGTCTATGCCTAGAATGATATAAAAAATCCACCATATTTAACTCAACTAAATGAGTTGTGGTGTCGTTATGATAGACTTAAATGGTGCAATTTCTATAGACTCTATTAGCCATTCCAAACTCACCAACTGGATTATAATGCTGAAAGGTTCTAAAAGTTATTCGGGACAGATTCTGAGATTCACAACAATATATGGTGTCACAAAATATAATGTAATGCATGGATCAAGGAAAGCATAAACATCTATAGAGAAGACTTTCAATATACTATTAACAACGTCTGGGGACTTCTCTTTCTCTTGGCGACTAGACATAGCATATAGATGGTTTTGACCTCCACATATTCCTGAAGTAGTACCATTTTGGGCAACTTTGCCAGGTAGAGATGTTGAAGCATACTGGTCTTTATTTCCCCCATTACCCTTCCATACAGACAGGCAATCCCTTATGAAGTAGCCCTGTTGGCTATAACCAAAGCATCCATCTCTACCCTAACTACACTCTCCCAAGTGATTCTTGCCATACTTGCCACAAGATGGGTACCGAGTAGCTCCCTGAGTGACACTACCCTGTGTATGGAACTCTTAGCTCTGAAATTTTGACTATCCTAAAACTTTTTATCATTCCTGCTTCTAGGTGCAGGTGTACTACTGGCTAATGGTGCAGGTACAGATGACCTCCTCTAAAAGAAACACTTATTCCCATTTCCATGCCTCTTCTAGTTGGCCTCATGGCCTGCTGACTTTGCCCTGTTACTTTGGTGTTCCTCTTTGTCTTTCTGTTTCTCCTCCTCAACTTACTGAGCATGAATCATAAGTTTGGAGATGTCCATATCACTAATCTGTAATGCATTCTTCCACTCTTTTTTTACATGCCTACCAATACTAGACATAAATTTCCTCATTCTTGCCCTCATGTTTGGCACTATCTCTTGAGCATACCTAGATAACTGGGTGAACTTGAGGTTATGCTCTCTCACGCTCATAGTACCTTATTTTAAGTTTATAAACTCTTCTTATGTAGCCTCTCTCAACTCTTGAGGGGAGAAATGATTCAAAAATGCTTCCTCGAAGCTATCCCAGACTACTGGAGCTGCATTCTTACAACAAACTTGCTCCCACTATCATACCACACTTTCACAATGTCTTTAAGATGATAAGTAGTAAGTTCTACTCCCTCAGTTTCCATAGCATTTATCACCCTAAACATTTTCTATACCTCATCAATGAAATTCTGGGGGTCCTAATCGTCCTTGGACCCTGTGAACACTAGAGGGTTCATCATGATGAATTCTCTAATCCTTAAAGCACCTACTAATCAGGTGAATTGGAGATTGTAGGGGTTGTACCCTGACTGGGAAGAAACCAACTTAGTAAGCATCAGAATGGATCCCTTAAACTCTGCCTCAGTATTAGCAGTGCGGGGAGGTTGAGGAGAATATGTCTTTGTAACTCTCACTATGTTAGTTGGAATAGTTTGGGCTTTGACACTAGCATCCTGATCTATCGAGTGATCTTTATTCCTAGTCTACATCCTGGTTAATGGAGGTGGATTTCTTGCATTGGTTCAAGTGGGAACCTCAATACTTGTCGCGTTCCTCTGGCTTGTGGTATGCTTTGGAGGCTTGATTTGAAATATGAAAATGCATGAGTTAGGAAGGAATTTCATAGAGTCAAACTCTATCGTACGAACTAGAGTATGAAAGAAGTGAGATATTTCCTAACGCCCTGTAGTTTCCCTATTATAAGTGTGGCATGCTTCACACTCATAAGAAGGACTTTACTAGATGCGGCTTTATAGACATCCTAGGACTCTTTAACCTAGGGATCTAATACCAAGTTTGTCATGCATCAAGCCTACACCCTAGGCATGTCATGAATGGACCCTTGGCCTAGCTTACCACTATGCTAAATGCTAAAATAACTGTGCAAAAGTTGTTAAGTATAATGGGCATGCAATATCTTGAGAATGCAGAACTAAAGCCTATATAAAATATATCTGAGAATGGAAATATGGATATTTATAACTGAACTGGAACAACTGTTTGACTGACTTGTCTATGAATCCTCTACTACTAAATAACTCTATCAGTACAAGACCCCTGAACTGCTTGAGATATCTACTAGCAATATCTAGTACTACTAAAAGACTGGATCCCTCCAAAAACAAGGTGGTCTCACCAAAAGCTGATGATAGGATAATCCTAGTGATGCATCTACTGCTGATCCTGAGCACCTGAATCTGCAATATTAGAAGATGCAGCGCTAAATGATGTCAGTATATAAAATATATGATATGTATATATCTGAATAAAACAATACTTCTAATACTGAAATACTGAGCTGGAAAAATTAAAACTGAATGTAAGTAACTAATGTAAGTAAATACAAGTATAGTAAATATGTAACAACTACTATGAATATCAATAGTATAACAATGCCTTAAAGATCACTTTATCTAGGAAAGGGTCACTCAGATAGGCTGTGCATGAACCATCAATTAAGGATCGCCAATGATCTGAATTACAACAATTTCAACAATAGGATATAGAATGAACAACTCGAGATATGGGAAATTTGAAATCACAGACTATGGGTAAAAAACCTAGCTCTAATCTTACTAAAAGTAAAGCTTTAGATATAGGGTGTGGGGAAGAACAAGGTTCCTCACTATGATAGTTGTACTTATCTGGAAGGAGAAGAAATCTGAAGGAAAAATCTTGTGAAGTCTTCTTGCTTGAGATTCTATGCTCTTTCTTGCTTGAAATCCTAGGTTAGGTGCCTTAGAGCTTAGAGATCTATTCTCTTAGATAGATCGATGTTTCTGAGTGAAATAACCCCTTTTGGATGTTTAAACAATGTGGGGAGGGGCCTTAGGTTAATGAAAGTATAAATCTACCCCTCACTTAACTTAAAAAATTGCAAGAAAAACTCATCAGACAACTCAACCCATGAGTCGTGGGATGGTCCACAAGTCATGACCCAACTTATCACTTATTCTCAGAGAGCTTGGAGTCTCTGTTCAATCCCATGAGTTTGTTTCAATATTCATGGGAGCTTCCATGTATTGTGGCTGATTCATTGGGTTAGAGGAGGTATCAGTGGTTCACCAGATAAAACTCATGAGTGGCCTCACAGTTTATGGGCCCCTCCATGGACCATAGACCAACTCATTATCTACCGGAGGAAATTAGAGGATCCCACAACTGGGTGCATGAGTCGTGGACCATCCCACATTTTGTGAACCTATCTGTGAAGGCCTCTAAATAGCCTACAACATGCTCTAAGTATTGTCTAAATGCTGGTATAGGATCCATAGTGTTATAATATATCCTCCTTGAGATTATTCATCCTCGAATGAAGGTCAAACTAGAGTGAAAAGACAAAGGAAAGGCAACTCAACTATTATCTTCTGGATTGAACTACTATCAAGGTCTAAGCTAAACTAGTCTCAAGATTACTACAATTCATGGGATGGCACAAAGCATGAACATGAACACAGAAACTATAAACATTAAAACACAAAGCACAAGTGTTGAATCTGAAATAAGAGAAGGATTTCTACCTTCAGCATCTTCTTCCTAAGGAGTAAACAAATGTGGGTATCTAACTTTCATATCCTCTTCAGCTTCCCAAGTATCCACTTCAATGAACTGTTTCTCCATGAAACCTTTATCGACTCTACCTCATTGGTTCTCAACTTGCGAATTTGAAAATCAACAATATTAACTGGAACCTTTTCATAAGACAAGCTACCCTTCACCCCAACACCTTTCGTAGGCACAATGAGTGAGGGGTCATGCACAAACTTCTTAAGCATAGAAATGTAAAACATAGGATGAACTGCTGCTTACTCTGTTGGTAGCTCTAACTCATAAGTCACTTTACCAACTCTCTTCAAAATTTGATATGGACAAATATAGTGGGTACTAAGCTTCCCCTTCTTTCCAAACCTCCTGAAACCCTTCATAGGTGAAACCTTCAATTAGACCCACTCATCAACTTTGAACTCCAAGTTTCTTTGCCTAATATCAGTATAGGAGTTTTGGCGGCTCTGCACAGTCCTCAACCAATCCTGAATAGTCTTAACCTTCTCCATAGCCTAATTAACTAAGTCTGTCCCTATCAACTCTGCTTCACCAACTTCGAACCAACCAATTATAGATCTACACCTTTGCCCATAAAGAGCCTCATAAGGATCCATCTGAATACTGTAGTGATAAATGATGTTATAAGCGAACTCTATGAGAGGCAAATGGCCATCCTAATTTCCTTTAAAATCAAGAACACATGCTCTTAGCATATCCTCAAGAGTCTGAATAGTATGATCTGCCTAACCATTAGTCTGTGGATGAAAAGCAGTACTAAGGTTCACCTTTGAACCCAAAACTTTCTGAAATAACTTCCAAAACTGGGTAGTGAACTGAGCGCCCATATCTGAAAGGATGGATAAAGGAACTCCATAAAGTCTGACTATCTCACGAATGTACAATCAAGCATAGTCTTCGGCTAAATTTGTAGTCTTTAGTGGCAAAAAATAAGCTAACTTGGTCATTTGGTCTATAATTACCCATATCAAGTCATGTTGTCATCGAGATCATGGTAGACATGTGATAAAGTCCACAATGATCATCTTACACTTCAACTCAAGGAGTGCTATATTCTAAGCCATGACACATGGCCTTTGGTGCTCAACCTTAACCTGCTGACAATTTGAGCACATAGCAACAAAGTCTGCAATGTCTCTCTTTATATCATTCCACCAATATACTTCCCTTAAGTCATGGTACATATTTGTGGAACCTGGGTGAATCAAATATCTGGAACTCTGTGCTTCTGCCAGGATTTTATCTTTGATACCATCTATGTCTGGAGCACTTAACCTACCTTGATACCTCAAGACACCATATCCCCATTGTGCAAAAATCAACACCTTTAGCTTGTGAACTTATTTCTTTAGCTAGAGCAAGGTAGGGTCTTGTTCTTCTTCTCTTTGACTTCTACAACTAGAGATGATTAACTAGACATGATTCAGCCTCATTCTGGACAAGCACACCACCTTTCTTTGAGTCTAAAAGACAAACTCCCAAGCATGCAAGTCTATGCATTTCCTTAGCCAACTCTTTCTTTCCCTCTTCCATAGACAACCTACTAAGAGCATCAGCAACCATATTAGCCTTACCTGGGTGGTAGATAATACTAATATCATAATCCTTAAGTGATTCAATACATCTACTAAGCCTGAGGTTCAACTTCTTCTGGCTGAAAACATATAAAAGACTCTTATGATCGGTGAACACATTAATATGTGTGATAATGATGCCAAATCTTTAACATGAAAACCACTACTGCCAGCACAAGATCATAAGTGGGATAGTTATTTTCATGTGTCTTAAGTTTTCTGGAAACATAAGCTATAATGTCACCAGTCTACATCAAAATACATCCAATGTTGACTCTAGACACATTACAATACATAATAAAACCCTCTGTAGCCTATGGTAGGGTCAACACCGGAGAAGTAGTCAACCAAGTTAGCAATTCCTAAAAGCTTTTCTCATAAGCTTTAAACAATTGAAACTTATCCTTCTTTAAGGTCAACTTAGTCAAAGGGGAAGAACGGGATGAAAACCCTTTTACAAACCTTTTGTAATAGCCAGCCAAACCCAAAAAACCTCCTAATATCAGTCGGGGTTATGGGTATGGGCCAATTCTTTGCTGGATCAATTTTTTGGGAGTCAACCTAAATACCTTTGCTAGAAACTTAGTGGCCCAAGAATGCCACAGACTTCAATAAAAATTCACGCTTAGAAAACTTGGCAAATAACTCATGGTCTTTAAGAATCTGAAGAATATTCTGAGATGACTAGCATGATCCTCCTCACTTTTGGAGTAGATTAGGATGTCATCGATAAACATGATAATGAACATTTTGAGGTACTACTTAAACACCCTATTCGTTAGGTCCATAAATTCTACAAGAGAATTAGTCAAACCGAAGGACATGACAAGGAACTCAAAGTGCCATAATGGGTCCTGAAAGTTGTCATCGATTCTCGGAAGGGAATACTAATTCTTAATAGTGACTTTATTCAACTGGAAATAATCAATACACATTCTAAAGAAACCATCGTTCTTTCATACAAAAAGGACTACAGCACCCCAAGGTGAGACACTTGGTCTGATGAAACCTTCATCAAGTAGGTCTCTTACCTATTTTTTAGCTCTTTTAACTTAGCTAGAGATATTCTATACGGCAAAATTGAGATAGACTGAGTATCGGGAAGAACGTCTATTCTGAAGTCTATTTCCCTATAGGGAGGGACTCTAGGAAGATCATCTGGAAAAATTTCTAAGAACTCATTTACAACTGGAACTTATTGAAGGGGTAGTGACTCAGTACTAGAGTCTCTAACCTGACTAAGTGATAAATACGCCCCATAGAAACTAACTGACTAGCATTAAGGTACGAAATGAAATGACCCTTAGGCATAACTGGACTACCTTCCCAAACTAAGATTGGATCATTAGGAAACTGGAACTTTACTACTCGAGTTCTACAATTGACAGAGGCATAACAGGAATATAACTAGTCCATGCCTAGAATGATATCAAAATCCACCATATCTAAATCAACTAAGTATGTTGTGTTGTCTTTATAATGGTCCAAAATGGTGCAATTTTTATAGACTCTCGCAGCCACTAGAAACTCACCAACCAGAGTTAAAGCATTGGGAGGCTCTAAAAGTTGTTTGGGATAGATTCTGAACATCACAGCAATATATGGTGTCACAAAAGATAAAATAGTACCAGAGCAAGTAAAACATAAACATATATGGAGAAGACTTTTAACATACTTGTAAAAATAGCTGGGGATCTCTCCCAATCCTAACGACTAGACATAGCATACAGACGGTTTTGACCTCCACATGTTCCTGAGGTAGTGCCCTTTTGGGAAACTCTGCCTACTAGAGCTGCTAAAGTATACTGGGGTCTATTTCCCCTGTTACCCTGCCTTGCAGATAGGCAATCCTTTAAAAAGTGGTCATGTTGGCTGCACCCAAAGCATCCATATCTTCCTGAATAATACTCTCCCAAGTGATTCTTGGCACACTTGCCCCAAGATGGGTATCGAGTAGCTCTCTAAGCTACACTACTCTGCATCTGAGAACTTTGAGCTCTGAAATTTTGACTACCTTGAAACTTTTGATCATTCTTTCTTCTATTTACAGGTGCACTAGCGGTGTATGGTGCAGGTCCAGATGACCTCCTCTGAAAGAAAGACTGGTTATTGTTTCCCTACCTCTGCTGGTTGGCCATATGGCCTTCTACCTTTGCCCTCTTACTTTGGTGGTCCTCTTTATCTTTCTATTTCTCCTCCTCAACTTGATGAGAATGAATCATAAGTCTTGAGATGTCCATGACATTAATCGGTAGTGCAATCTTACACTCTTTCTTCACATGCCTACCAATACGAGACACAAATTTCTTCATTCTTTCCCTCATATCTTGCACCATCTCAAGAGAATACCTAGATAACTGGGTGAACTTGAGGCGATACTCTTTCACGCTCATAGTACCTTGTTTCAAGTTTTTAAACTCTTTTGCCTTAGCCTCTCTCAACTCTTGAGTGAAGAATGATTCAAAAATGCTTCCTCGAAGATATCCCAAACTACTGTAGTTTCATTCTCACCATGACCTTGATCTCACTGATCATGTCACACATTTGCAATGACTTTGAGCTGATGAGAAGAAAGCTTTACTCCCTCAGTTTCTATAGCATGCATCACCCTTAAGATTTTTATACCTTATCAATGATGTTCTAGGGGTCCTCATCAACTGTAGACCCTGTGAACACTAGCGGGTTCATCCTAAGGAATTCCCTGATCCTCAAGCACCTATAAATCATGAGAACTAGAGATGGTATGTGTTGTGCCCTTACGGCCTGACTGAACAACAACCAACTAAGTAAGAATCAAAATGGATCCCCTAAACTCTGCCTCAGTAATCGTAGTATAGGGAGACTGAGGAGCAGGTGTCTCTAAAACTCTCACTATGTTGGTTGCCATAGTTTGGGCTCTTACACATGCATCCTAATCTGTCGAGCAAGCTCCATTCCTAGTTTGTATCTTGGTCAGTGGAGGAAGATTGCTTGTATTAGTTCCAATGGGAACCTTGACACTTGTCACATTCCTCTATATGGTTGTACTCTTTAGAGACATGATCTAAAATACACAAATGTGTGAGTTAGGAGGGAATTTCATAAAGTCAAACTCTATTACATGAACTAGAGTATGAAAGAAGGGAGGTATTTCCTAATTCCCTATAGTTTCCATATTATAAGAGTGGTGCGCTTCACAACCATTAGAAGGACTCTACTAGACATGGCTTTATAGACATCCTATGAATCTTGATCCTAGGGCTCTGATTCCAAGTTTGTCATGCCTCAAGCCTACAACCTAGGCATGGCTAGTATTTGAAACTACTAATGTCCCGAATGGACCCTTGGCCTAGCTTACTACTATGTTAAATATTGAAATAACTGTGCAGAAGTTGTTAAGTATAATAGGCATGCAATATCTTTAGAAAGCAGAACTAAAGCCTTTTTAAAATATATCTGAAAACTAAAATATGAATGTTTATAACTGAACTAGAATAATTGTTTGGTTGACTCATCTATGAACTGGAATAATTGTTTGACGGATAACTTTAACACTTTTTAAACTTTGAATACCTCCACTTTTTCATGTGCTCACATTATAAGTTGGCTAGATGCCACATCTGTAAGAGCTCTTCTCATAGCCAAGAAAGGATGTCTGAAAATAAATCGGACTTCCAAAGTTGTCTCAAAATCAAGAATCACAAAATCCACCAGGGAGATAAAAAAAACCAACCTACACCTATACATCCTCCATGATGTCGTTTGGTCTAGACAAAGATCTATCAGCCAGTTGTAGCACAATAGTAGTAGGTCTGGGATTGCCTAACCCCATCTTTTTAAAGAGTTATGAGGGCATCAGATTGATGAAGTTTCCCAAGTCAGAAAGTGCTCTGGCGATCGCATGTTTCCTAAAGGGAATTTCAATGGTGAATCTTCTTAGGTCTTTTTTCTTTGCTAGTAACATGTTCTGAATCTGGGATGAGCATTATTTGGTTAATGCTATTGTAACATATTTTGTAAATCTCTTCTTCTTGGACACTGTATCATTTATGTACATTGCATATTGGGGAATTCCCTACAACATTTCAACAAAAAAGATCTTAATATTTACCTCCTTCAGTAATCAAAGAATTTTGTGAAGGTGACCTTTTTCTTCTACTTATTTGGCCTCTAAAGGAATGGAGGAAGAGGTCTGGCAACTACTGATATAGGCTACTTTACTATTCTCTCTTTCGTCACTTTAATGTTCTTCTTCTCAATTGTTTCGTCAACCAATTTCTCTAGCACCAAATCGCCCATATCCTAACAACTTTTAGTTGTCGCCACATTAATGTCACGACCCAACTACCAGGATGTGCAGGCACCTACTCTAATCCACCTAGATAGGAGAAACCTTACCACCCAATCTAACAGGCAATGCAGAAAAAGAAGTAAACCATGAAATAAACCTTTTTGATACAAGAAAATCGTTTATAATATTCGAAGAGATAAAATATTTACTGTTTGAAAATAGCCCTCCCTAGAACCTAGTCTAAGCTAGTACAAAAGCTACTATAATAGTAATACAATTTAAATGAAAAAGGACACAACTCCACCATAGAAACAAGAAGTAGGAGCTGCTGGAGATTCACCGTCGTCCTGTACCTATGAAACATCACCAACCCTGCAACCAGACTATACCCAAAAGGTATAGCAAGAGTAGAATCAGTACAAACACACGTACTGGTAGGCATCATCAGTTGACCCGAATCCACTCATACCATTATATAAGAAATCAAGGGAATGCGCAATTAATTACAATACTCGACCCTTCAATATTTACCTTACCAAAACCCAATGTCAACCCAAGCCTGCCTATCCCTTAGACTTCCCAAGTCACCTTGACACCTAGACTTACCAAGTCACCTTGACACCTAGACTTCCCAAGTCATCTTGTCACCTAGACTTCCCAAGTAACCTTGTCACCTAGACTTTCTAAGTCACCTTGTCACCTAGACTTCCCAAGTCACCTTGACACCTAGACTTCCCAAGTCACCTTGTCCATTTCCAACATCTATGTCCATACCCGGACTACCATTTCCTTACCCAAGTCAGCCTCTATGACTTAACAACCCAGAGTAAACCCCACTACTTAGTGACGTAAACTGCACCCATCGTACCGCTACCTACTAGTATAAAACTATTCCAATGACCCCCAGGGACATACTCAGTAAGTGACAACAGCCAATGTTATAACCAGGTCACAAGTCTCTCCCTTATCTTATCAAACCTACGCAACAAGTCTAACCGACATTAATAATTCCCATTGACAACAAACATATATCCTTTTTACGTAATCCAGATCCAACAAGGATCCCTAGGACAATAACATGCGACCCTGGTTCACAGAAGAACCACCTTATCACTTAAGCACACTAACCCGGCCCTTCAAAGACCAACTATATGCAAAATAATAATAAATCTTGTCCTTCTCAGGAACCCAATATATAAAGAACAAATGGTACACCCGCACTGGGTAAAGCAGTACAACATATAATAACAGCCAGTAGTATAACTCCAGACTCTCAGTCTACCTTTTGACTTGCCAACCACAGGGGACAAGTTCAACAGTCATTCAACAATAATAATAAACATTACATTTACCCTTTTTCATTACCCGAACCAATCAAGGATCCTTAGACCAACACCTAAGTGTTTACATGTGATGCTCGGTCTACCCTAAGACCATCCCCTATATCTAAGTGTAATAACCCGGCCTCTCAAGGACCAATGTAATCAATCACAGATTTAACACTCAACCTGGTCCACTCATGGAACCATCGAAAGAAATACAACCAAAACAATAAATAATCCCGTACCAGGCGTGGTACCTAAGCCAACCAAATAGTAACCTGTACCAGGCGTGGTACCCAAGCCAACTAAATAGTAACCTGTACCACGCGTGGTACCCGAGCCAACTAATAAGTTACTTGTACCAGGCGTGGTACCTGAGCCAACCAATGCCATTACAGTTCCAATCAATCACAACCAATGAACAAATATACTTGTAAAACCAACAAGCAAACAAAAGAAGTTCATTTCACAAGACTGGTTACCGGACAACTAGACATTCACAATTCATTTCATAAACATGCAACTCATATAATACCAAGCAATAATACATGTATGCCAATTACATACTAGGAACCCATAACCATCACCTAAGTGTTCAACATGTCATCCCGGTCTACACTAAGACCAATCCCACACTTAAGTTCAACTATCCGACCACTCACAGGTCAAAATGCAATAATCACAGTTTCAATAATTAAACCCAGTCCACTCATGGGACCATCAACAAATGTGAAAAATAATGTATAATTAGACCCGCCCGAAGACTAATCCCCGGCTCATCATTTTAAACACATATAGTTGTTTTCATCTAATCTAAACTCTTTTCCTGAAAAGTAAGCGCGTTCTAGGGATTTCACTCCTGACAATACAGACTCCGGACCCTGCCTGTTCATCTCATTTACCTTATTTAAAATATTCCCGGGAACTCACTACAACTTAGCAATTCCCTTATGAACATTACCGGTTCCCCAAACCTACCTAACCATTTAGTTTCCCAAAGTCTAGCATCACACACAATCTAACAATTATAAAATACACTCGAATGAACATGTTGCCCCAACCCTATCATTCCTTATTCAATCAATAGCCAGACCAAGACAATAATCCTCCAGACTCCATGCCCGAATGCTTATAACATGAATTCTCCCATTAATATACATAACAATATGAAATGGAAACAGGTCAAAAGCTTATTCAATGAAAAACCTAGCCTACCTGGATGCTAAGCAGTTGCACGATACAATTTCTAGCTCTGTGAATGCATTCCTTGATGGATGATAGGCCCAAAATCAATGGTTTTTCATTATTTTAGCCAGAATCTCCCCTCCCCATGACTTCCAAGCCTTGGAGCAGTCAAGGAGAGTTTTTGGAGTAACCCTCGTCTGTTTTGGGGATGAATGAGGGAGAATGAAAATATAAAACTCATATTTAGATTTTTTGATCCCGTCGCTTCTCTATAGCGGTCCATGCTCTGTATAGCAGTACCGTCATAGTGGAGTCCACCGTTATAGTAGAGGCTGACCGACGTTGACTTTCACTATAGCGGTAATTTCTCTGCTATAGCGGAGGTTGCTATGGCAGTGTGTCAACTGCTACGGCAGTTGACACATAACATAAAGTCGTAAATCCTCTCAAAAGGGTCCATTTTACAATAGACTAAATTTCTTGACGTTCTGGAACAACCCCTTCACATCAACCTCAATTCCGGGAGTTCTACTTACCCGAATTCGATTCCAAAAAGTCCCCCAGACTTCTTTATATCTTAGAAAAATAGAAAACTAGCTCAAATAAAGACACTTTACCCAATTCTTACCCAGATTACCCTAGACCATGCCTCACTCAAAAATTGGCTGAAACTAGCCTACCCCAGAATTTTCAACTCCCAAACCCGAAAGTCTTCTGACTCAAAAATTGACATAAAAAGTTTACCCGTAATAACTAGCTCGGCTATTACAATTAACCCATTTATGATCAGGATCAATATCACTAGGAAGATCTCCCTGACACCTGGTATGTTATCCCTCAATGATCTAACCCATCAGTCTTTCAAGACTATGGATTTCCAAGTCATGGTTTTTCTAGTTAGCCAACTACTTATTCATCCATAACCTTTTTTAATATATCTTTTATCTTATTGAATTGCTAATGATATTGATTACCTTGATGGTACTAATATTCCTGTTGTTTGCTCTGTGGCCTATACTGATTCTAATTTTGGTTTCCAGCCTATGAGAAGTTCTGATTACATGTGCCTCTACCTATATTGCACATAAATTTATGAACTCTAGATTAGCTTTGCATATATCTGCTGAATGATCACCTACACAAGCTTCACATAACAACTAAGCCTGTCGGACTTGCTAAACTTATGCTTGTGCATGTCCTATCAGAAATTTATTTTGCTAGATAAAGTTGTTGTTTGTTGTTGCAATCTATGCCTACAAACTCATAATGTCATCCACTTTTAGCATCTCTACTGCCTTTTTTGTGGCACCTTTATTACTGACTGCTAACCGATTCAAAAGTAGCAGCAGCTTATCATATGTCTTTTCTAGTTCTTAGCCACCTACAGTTGAGTCTAAAAATAGTTTTGAGTAGATATCAAGAGTCTCTATCAATGTATATGCAAGGACCTCCAGGGTCTTGTGGTGATGGGACAACTCTACAGTAACATTTTGAATCTCTACCATATTTGGGGTAATCCTTCTTCTTCTTTTGACCTGAAACCTAGAATATCACTACTCAACTTAACGTTCTTCCCAGATGGAAAGAACTGTGTAAGAAATTTCTTCACCAAATTTGCCCACGAAGTAATAGAATTAGCAGGTTCAGCTTTCAGCCATTTCTTGGATTCCCAAAATAGAGAGAATGGAAACAAGGTTAGTTTCATATACTTTGATGAGACATCATGTGTGATTGTCACGACCCGATTTCTCGGTCATGATGGCACCTACAACCCCCCGGTAGGTGAACCAATCCCTGTAGCCCAGAACAGCTAGTAATGGGCTACTATCTAACAAATAAGAGGACAAGATGAATAAAATAGATAATATGAATGAAAATATATACAAATGCGGAAAACTAAACCAAACCCCAAGACCTGGTATCATAGTACAGAGCCAAACTACATACATGGAGTACAAGTAAACCAAAACTATATATACAGATGTCTCTAAATGGAAATAGAGTACATGCAGCAAAAGATTAACTAAAGCTAAGCTCCGATCGCCAAGAGCCCACCTTCAGCCTGAAGTAGTCTCAACAGATCTCCAAGCACGAATCGCAGCGATCTAACGGCGATGGCCCACGCTAGGATCTGCACCCAAAGATGCAGGGGGTAGGGGTGAGCACCAAATGCGAAGCATAAGGTACCCAGTAGGTATCATAGGCCGACTGGGCACATATAAGATAAAAGAGCAGTAAAAGACAGAATAGAAGCAATCAGTCACAGAAATCAACGAAAGGTACACAGGAACTAGCCCAGAGGGAAATCAACAGAACCACATGTGAGGCTAGTAAGCAGAATATACACACCATAGGCACAGGTGAAAGTAAGAAACAACACACCTGGGGTCCTTGCAATAACAGTGTATACAAAATAAGTTACGAAATGGACGGTATACCGGTAAC
>QJPP01002287.1:0-133618 GCA_003996215.1 Jaltomata sinuosa
AGGCATGTCATTCCGATATGATAGAACATTCTGCATACACACGCGCAGCTACCCTAATAGTCAATAGACAATACAGAGATCTTGGTGCCCTCACCACAAAGAAGTCCCACACACAAAATTTAGGACTAGGTAAGACGCTCGCACTCACAAACGATTTCAAACAATGCACATGCGATGCCATAAGCTTGCCCTTACTATTCTATTTCGGTTCTTCAGAAAGCTACTCAGGATCACTACAGGACTTGTTTAGGCTTGTAATGAGGCTTCGGGTGCAGGTAGGATACATTTAGGGGTTAGTGACTAAGCCCTCCTTGAAACCGGTTACATCTTATCACCACATAACTTCACTTTGTCCATCCTTAATCACCTTTTAATTTCCTTCTTTCTAGCTACAGGTGCGGCCTCTATATTTTGACAATTCTTTTTATTACTTTTTTTTTTTTTTAATCTTTTTCATCTCTCTTTATTTTTCTTTTCTTAGGCACGCACCCGGATTTTTCATTCTATTCAAACACAATCATCTCCATCCTCTTTTTCTTCTCCTTTACCACTGTAATAGCCACCCTCAACTTAGGCTGATTGCCTACGTTGAGGTGTACGATGTCCAAGGAAGGACCAGGGCCAAAATAGGGATTCAAAGTTAAACGGGAATGGTGACAGGTTATTGAAAGAACAAGGTCAATTAAGGCTCAAACAGGGATCAAGGGATTATTTATATTTGGACGGTCTTTTAGGTTAAGTGGACTGCACACAAAAAGGGCCTGTGATCCTTTCCTAAGCAACCAAACTTCAAACTTAACAAAATAGACCGGGCAAGTTCTAGATGCATGCACAGAGTAAGAATTTATAACAAAATCTCACACACACTTGCACCAAGAGACCATACCGCTACTAACTATCAAAACAACCGCTCGGCTTAAGCATCCTTATTCCAATCATAACCACACAATGACATTCAAGGATCCCGAACAGTCAATTGTTTCAAACATAAGTACATAGTCAGAAATTTTCAGAGGGGGCTCCTTTTAGTTAAATTTTCAAAAAGTCATGCTTGTTATAGACACTATTTGACAACTAAAATTTAAACGACAACCTAAACATGCCAGTTCTACTAGATAGCACACCGGAGGAAAAGAAACATGGCAACAAAAACCTCCGGTGGTGGTACTCCTACCCCGAACAAAAGAATGTAGCATTGTCCTCAATGCTCAAGTAAACAGATATTCAGAATAAGGCAATAGGGGTACCTGGGAAACCTAGGTTTCCGTTCGCGGCTCATCAACATCTGGGGTCTTTTCAGACTCCGGTGCCGCACTGGATGATGCCCCACCTGCTTGGGCACGCACTCTCTCCTGTCGCAGCTGCTCATCTATTACCGACCGCTGCTTCGCGACCTCTAACTCGTCCTCCTCAGCCGATATCTTTTTGTGCTTCCTCTTCTTTGATTTCTTTACCCCACTTTCACCTACTTGGGGTTCACTAATCTTCAGAGGCCGACCCATCAAATCCACAATCGTGGTTTCTTCGTCCAAGTCCACGAACTCAGAAGTCTCCTCATAAAGCACTTTTTCTTGCTTGAGGACTGTGATATCATTTTTCACCTTCTTTAGCTCCGCATCAAATCTCGCCAAATCCGGGATGCTCATTTCGTTTAGCCTTGCATCCATCCGGGTTTCCATTGCATCGACCCTTGCGCGCAGCCCCTCAAATGGCTTTAGAGCCTCCCGTATTGCTTCATCAATGGTGGGTTTGAACACATCTGTCCAAGCGGCAATTTGTTTGTCCAACTGTTTCTGTTTTTGCACCATTTTAGCAAAATTTCGGGGGTTCATGTGATATTCCGGTGGCAGAGGGGGCCTTGCCGCAGTGCCCGAGCCTTCAGCAGTAGCTCTCGTTGTCTGTGAAGTTTTTGGATCAAACACCGCAAGTGGCATTTCTGTACCTGATGGGTTGTCGGTTGCCTCGGAGGTGGATGTGGTTGGCTCTTCGAAGATCTGAGGCTTATGAATCCTCATTTCGAACTTAGTGTCATCCTTTGATCTGTCGATATTTTGCTTTGATGACGCTGTCACTTGCTTATCGATACCATCCCATATCGGCACCTCTGCACGCCTGCATAGCTCAGTCACTAGACACGGGAACGGCAGAGAAGAAGTAGTTTTTATGGCCCTGGTCCGCATCTCGTCCGCAATTATCATTCCGAAGTTGATGACGTACCCGGCTATCAAGCTTTCCACAAGGATGGCTCTTCCCTCATCCAAATTATTGTCTCCTCCTGTTGGAAATAACCTGAGCCGCACAACTGCCCACCAAAACTTGGCTATGAAGCTTAGTGATTGCTTCGATATTCGTCCCTTCTGAGTCAGCCAAGATGGTGAGCCATCAGTCAATGTTCGGGCCAACCAAGGTCTCTGCGAGTAGGCGTTGGAGATCTTGTCATGAAACTCTGGCATATCAGGTGGAGGGATGTATTCAGGGCCAAAGAGGACCCTGTTGATCATTTCCCGTGAGATGTCCACTTGCCTACCCCGAACGGGCACCCTGTCCTGCCTTGATGCGGATTTAACCCCTTTTCCTGGCTCACATTTGCTCTCCAACAGTGCCAAATAGTTGGCATAGAATTCCCGGACTAATTCTGGCATATAGCCTCCCGGGGGCGAACTCATCCACTCTAGCTGATACCTCTGAAACTGTGACTGAAGAACTGGGTATTCAGGCAGATCCGTGGTCATGATTTGGACTTCTTCAGCTATCGGTCTTTTGTGGCTTCTCGACATCGTTTTAGCAAGACCGTCAAGATAGTGCTTCTGAGCCTCCTTAAATGCCCACCGGATTGATTCTCTGTCCGTGGGTGCACTCCCTGCAATTTTGGTGGTTTCAGGACCACCTACATCCTTCGGATTGGGGTTGGAGCTACCACTTTCATCCGATCCACTACCGCTCCCCGACTCACTGCTAGATGACCCACTCTCCTCTTCAGACTGGGAGACTTGGGTGGTTCTTCGTTTAACTAGCCTGGTTTGGTAAGTCGGGGCTGCAACTATTTCGTCGTCGCTACTCGGTTCATCAATTAGGGTCCGAGTTGTAGCGATCCTTTCTTTCTTCTTTAGTGCTTGACCGCGACGCGGTTGTTGTTTTGGGGCCATGTACCTGCACGTGAACGAGTTCAAACATGTGAGAACAGAAAAATACTCACTAATCCCTACTGTCTCGGAGTGACGGTTTGGTTGACGGGCCGTCACAGGTGTGACGGACCGTCGCACCGACCGTCACTCTAAGACAGTGAAGTGTTTCTTCCTGACGGTTTAGATGACGGTCCGTCACAAGTGTGACGGGCCGTCATGCCAACCGTCAAGTTGAGACAGCGTGTTTCACTCTCGTTGAGGCATTTCCTCGAACACCTTGTACGCGGTTACGGGTTTTCTCATATTTTGTGGGATTTGGTTTCCCAAAGTCACCACCAATCATTGTATTTGATCTCATGGGTTACTCAAGACTTCACCCATGACACACTTTCGATTTCAAGCAATAATACCACTCATACCCACAATAATTACATTATCAGAATTTCACAAATATACCAGCCCAACAATTTCCTTCGTATTTCTTCATGCCACTCAAATAATCTCAACGAGGAAGAGTTTAGAATCATACCTTGATTTTGTTAGGTAGAAGAAATCGCTTTTCCCTTTTGATTTATATGACCCGACGGACAACTAGCGGGATTTCGTTGGTTTGGTGCGTTTTGGACGATGGTGGAGAAAGGAGAATAGGGATGTGGGAATTTCTTGGGGAAAGAAACGGATTTTATTTTTGATTAATGGTGGTTTTGGAGCTTTTTGGACGTAGAAGATGAGTGGGAGAAGAAGATGGAATCAATATGTAACCGGGCTGGTTGGTTTGGTTTTGGGTCGGGTCGCCCAAAATTAAAAACAAAACGTACCTGATGCGCTGCTTGGAGTGACGGCCCGTCGAATTCTTGACGGTCCGTCACTTGGGGCGTCACAATTAGACAGTGAGCCCTTGTGAGGATTATGGGTGACGGGCTGAGATGACGGTCCGTCACTCACCCCGGCACTACTAACCAGTGGTTTATGAATATTTGTCTCCAAGTGACGGTTCGTAGTGACGGTCCGTCATTCTCTTGACGGTCCGTCAACACAAAACTGTCACCCTTAGACAGAATACGCTGTTACGTCCACTTTTTGTACCTGCACACTCAACGAACAAATTAACCAATTTTAACAAGTCAAATTTTTCTAAGACTATACTACAACAACAATTTATGGGTTGCCTCCCATACAGCGCCTGATTTAACGTCGCGGCACGACGCGGGTGTCTTGATTACTCAGACTTCATCAAGATACACCAGAGACAGAACATGTACCTCCTCTGGGAGGCCCAAATATTGCTTTATCCTCTGCCCATTGGCTTTGAACAACTCACCATCTTTATTTTCGAGTTCGACTGCACCGGATGGGAACACTTGGTGCACTTTGAATGGTCCGGACCATTTGGATTTGAGTTTCCCGGGAAATAATTTGAACCTGGAGTTGAACAACAATACCAAGTCCCCTACCTTGAACTCCCTTTTCTCAATCTTACTGTCATGGTACAGTTTCATTCGTTCCTTGTAGAGAGCGGACCTCTCATATGCTCGCAATCGGAACTCGTCCATCTCATTCAATTGTTCCAACCTTAGTTCCGATGCTTCTTTCCAACTGAGATTTAACTTCTTGAGCGCCCAAAGGGCCTTGTGCTCGAGTTCCACGGGCAAGTGGCACGCTTTACCAAAAACAAATTGGTAAGGAGACATACCTATTGGCGTCTTAAACGCTGTTCGGTACGCCCAGAGTGCGTCATCCAGCTTCCTCGCCCAATCTCGCTGGTTCACATTCACAGACTTAGCCAAGATCTCTTTAATCTCCCGGTTCGACACCTCGACTTGCCCACTAGTTTGGGGGTGATAAGGTGTGGCTACCTTGTGTTGCTTCACTCCATATTTTGCTAGAGCAGCCCGGAACACCTTATTACAAAAATGTAAACCTCCATCACTGATGATTGTGCGAGGGGTGCCAAACCGGGCAAAGATGTTTCTTTTTAAGAACGCCACCACACTTCTTCCTTCGTTATCGGCTAAAGCAACCGCCTCTACCTACTTTGACACATAATCCACCGCTACCAAGATGTAGCGGTTCCCGTAAGAACTTTCAAAAGGGCCCATGAAATCTATTCCCCATACGTCGAACAATTCAACCTCGAAAATAGTGGACATGGGTAGCTCTTGTCGGTGAGAGATTGCTCCTCTTCGTTGGCATTGATCACAGAACTTGGCAAATTCATATGAATCTTTCTGGATTGTCGGCCAATAATAACCACACTGTAAGATCTTTCGGGCGGGTCGATTACCCGCATGATGTCCTCCAACTGGGGACGAATGGCAAGCTTGCAAGATGCTTGTCATTTCCGCTTCCGGTACACATCTCCTCACTATGTTGTCAGCACACAACCGGAATAAATACGGCTCATCCCACAAAAACTTACTTGCATCATGGAGAAACTTCTTTTTCTGGTGGAAGTTCAAATCTTCCGGGATCATGTCACTCACCGCATAATTTGCGAAGTCAGCATACCAAGGCACCATATCACGTGACGCAGCCATCACCTGCTCATCCGGGAATGCATCATCAATTTCTGGTTCATCTATTACGTTCTCTTCCATCTCAAGCCTGGACAGATGATCCGCTACCTGGTTCTCACACCCTTTTCGATCCTTGACTTCAAAGTCAAATTCCTGCAATAATAGCACCCATCGGATTAGTCGAGGTTTTGCATCCTTTTTTGGTCATCAGATACCTCAAGGCTGCATGATCTGTGTGCACCACCACTTTTGTACCAAGTAAGTATGCTCTGAATTTCTCAAAAGCATATACAACCGCCAGCAGCTCCTGTTCTGTCACTGTGTAGTTCTTTTGCGCCCCATTCAATGCTTTACTAGCATAATAAATGGGATGGAAAAGTTTGTCTCGCTTTTGTCCCAGAACAGCTCCAAGTGCAACGCCACTTGCATCGCACATTATTTCAAACGGTTTGGACCAATCCGGGGCAATTATAATAGGAGCCTCCACTAGCTTTTCTTTCAGGCATTCAAACGCCCGCAAGCACTCAGCATCAAATACAAACTTCGTCTCCTTTTCAAGCAATTTGCACAATGGTGTAGCAACCTTAGAGAACTCTTTGATGAACCTTCGGTAGAAACTGGCATGACCAAGAAAACTCCTCACACCTTTTACTGAAATGGGTGGAGGTAGTTTCTCAATGACTTCAATCTTGGCTCTATCCACCTCTAGACCTCTCATAGATATCTTGTGCCCTAATACAATGCCTTCTTTCACCATGAAATGGCATTTCTCCCAATTCAGCACGAGGTTTGACTCTTCACACCTTTGCAATGCCTGACCCAGATTAGCCAAGCAATCATCAAATGCATCACCCACTACCGAAAAGTCATCCATGAAGACTTCCAGTGTGTTCTCCACCATATCAGAAAAGATAGACATCATGCACCTTTGGAATGTTGCAGGAGCATTGCAAAGACCAAAGGGCATGCGTCTAAAAGCAAACGTACCATAGGGGCAGGTGAAAATGGTCTTCTCCTGATCTTCCGGGGCGATAGATATTTGGTTGTACCCCGAATATCCGTCTAAAAAGCAATACCAACCTCTTCCAGCTAATCTATCCAGCATCTGATCCATAAAGGGCATGGGGAAGTGATCACGGAGAGTAAAGGAGTTTAGCTTCCGGTAATCCATACAGACTCGCCACCCCGTGACAGGTCTTAATGGAATCAGCTCATTTTTGTCGTTTGCTACCACAGTCATTCCTCCCTTCTTAGGAACACATTGCACTGGGCTTACCCATTTGCTATCAGCAATTGGGTAAACCACTCCCGCGTCGAGCCATTTGATGATCTCTTTCTTTACCACCTCTTGCATAGGCGGATTCAATCTCCGTTGGTGCTCGGTGGAGGGAGTGCAATTTTCTTCTAGCTGTATCTTATGAGTACAAATACCTGGTGGGATGCCAATAATATCTGCAATGGTCCAGCCGATTGCTCTCTTGTGTCTCCGCAGAGTGGATAATAACGCTTCAACTTGGGATTGCACAAGGTCTGTTGCGATGATTACCGGTAAGGTATCTTGTCACCCAAAAATGCATACTTCAGATGGCCTGGCAACTCTTTCAACTCTAATACCGGTGCTTCCTCAATAGAAGGCTTTGCAGGAGGTGTTGGTCTGTTCTTTAAATCGAGATCCAATTTCTTTGGGGCGTAACCATATGACCCCATTCCAACCATAGCATTTACCATTTCCTCATAATCTTCGACGCCATCATCATCGAAATTCATCATAACTGCTGCCAATGTCTCTACAGCAAGTCTCTCTTCAACAGAAACGATCACATCAGATTCTGCAACAACATCAATAACCGAGACGACATTCATGTCCCTCGGTTGCTTCATTGATCTGCACACATTAAACTTCACTACCTCTTTGTTCAACCGGAAAGTCAACTCGTTGCTCTCCATATCTACCAATACTCTTCCGGTTGCCAAGAAGGGTCGTCCCAAAATAATAGGGACTTCGAAGTCCACCTCGCAGTCCAAAATCACGAAGTCTGCCGGAAATATGAACTTCCCCACCTTCACAAGTACATCATACAAAATACCAACCGGGCGTTTCACCGATCTGTCAGCCATCAATAACCTCATAGTCGTCGGTTTGGGGGCTCCTAAGCCCAACTGCCGGTAGATGGCTAACGGCATCAAGTTTATGCTAGCCCCCAAGTCACAAAGAGCCTTTGCAAAGTTAAACTCCCCTATGGTGCAAGGAATAGTGAACGCACCCGGGTCTTCTTTCTTTTGGACCAGCGACCTTGATGAAATGGCGCTACAATGGTGGAGGTTGTCTTCCGGTTCAAAGCTTACCGACCTCTTCTTTGTGATCAAGTCCTTCATGAACTTTGCATAACCGGGCATTTGTTCAAGCGCATCCACTAGAGGGATGTTTACTGATAACTGTTTGAGCATGGTTATGAAGTTCAGGAACTTTCTATCTTCCACTTTCTTCTTCAGCCGCTGTGGGAAAGGCGGTGGTGGCCGCGGCATCATAGTTGGAAGTTTTTCAACCTCCTTGCTTTTATCTGTGAGCACTTGAGTAGCATCTTCTTCCACGCCGGGTTTTTCAGCAGACACTTTCACACCCTCATCGACCATAATTTCAGCATCTATTAACTCATCATCCTCAGCTACAACATCTTTCTGGGTCTGAATTACCGGATGTGTTTCCGATAATGCGTTACCGCTTCTGGTGGTGATTGCCATACAATTCGCATCGTTTCTCGGGTTTTGAATGGTGTCACTCGGCAATGTTCCAGCTTTTCTTTGATTTAGAGACGCCGAGACTTGACTCATTTGCTGCTCTAACTGCTTGATTGCGGTGGAATGAGAATTCACTAACTGACTCATTGATGTTAATTCAGATTTCATTTCCTTGACTCCGGAGTCAGTAGATTCCACCTTCAACAACATCTTTGCCATCATACTCTCCAATTTGGACGTCCCTGTCTCATTACTAGTTCTTTCTCGGTTACCAGGTGGTACGTACAACCCACCCCTATCATTGTTATTTTTCCAGTTCCCCTGATCACGATCTCTGTAGCCAGCTTTCTCATGGTAGTTGTCCCTCTGATAGTTCCGACCTTGGTTTCCCTGGCCATTGGCCTGGAAACCCCCCAAATAATTTGCCTCCTCATCAGACTCGAACTCTGCTGCTCTACTTTGGGAACTCACAACTTTCACTTTCTCCACATCTGCTGACAGCAAATGTTTTGTCAGTAGGCCCATTTGTGTTTTCAGATGGGCCATATCTTGATCCCGCTCTTCCTCTCTCCTGCGCTGTTCTGCAGACATACCGACTGTATGAGTGCTAGCAGCCGTCTCGGTGTCCCGTGTATGCCAGGCCCTGTTGGTTTTAGTGAGCCGGTCCAGAATAGTTGTGGCATCGATGAAAGCGAGACCCATAAACGCTCCACCTGCTGCATTATCTATTGTCGGCTTGGTAGCCGAATTCAGTGCCCTGTAGAATGTCTGCATCAAAAACTCGTCGTTCAACTGATGGTTAGGGCATTGTGTCAGCTTCTTCTTGAATCGCAGCCAGGTCTCGTGCAATGCTTCGTGAGGTTGCTGCCTAAAATTGCTAATCTCATCCCTCAACTGTATCATCCTAGAGGGAGGAAAGAACCTTTCTAGGAAAGCTCCTTTCAACTCTCCCCAAGTTGCGATAGAGTCGGGGGTCAGCTCTGTCAACCATAGCGCTGCCTCATCAGACAGAGACAACGGAAACAACCTGAGCCTGATCGCTGTCTGACTCACACCAGGCAATTCGAATGACTTGCAGATACCCACAAAGTTCATCAGGTGTCTGTTTGGATCATCACCAGCCGTACCTCGGAATAATCCCTTTAAGTTCAACAGCTGGAGCATTGTGCTAGTTATGTTGAACTTAGCCCCGGGCGCTAGTGGAGGAAGAATAATGGCGCCCGTAGCACCAGCTCCGTCTAATGCAGTGTCATCCTCTATATCTTCAGCATTCAAGTGATGCTGATCCTGTTGAGCCCGTTGTTCTGCAGCGAGCCTTTCTGCCTCCGTTTGTTGTGCGGCCATAGTTTGCCTTAGCGTTCTTGCGAGCTCGGGGTCGTAGGGTAGTATTGGTTCACCCGAGCGTCGGGTACTTGGCATGCACAACTCAGTACCCTGTAATAAACAAAAACAACAAATAAAAGTAAAATCAGGAAATATGACTAAGAGTCAAATAAACACCAGACTTAATAAACAACCGTATTCCCCGGCAACGGCGCCAAAATTTGATACGCCCAAATTACGACTCCAAATACGAAGCGTAAGCGGTCGCTGTCAAATATAGAACCCAACTAAGGTTGGGGTCGATCCCACAGGGAATAAGGTGCAAATTAAATCGTTAGTGAATTAAATGACTAGTAGTCGATAGTTTCCGGTAAATTGGGGGGTGTTGTGTGAACAATATTTAACCAAAGTAAATAATATTGTGCGATTAATAATCAATATGAGAGTGAACTAGGGAAGTGTTCACCATGGCGTCGTAACAACTTCGACTCAAGGCTTAACCGGGTTTTCTCTATATGCATATCACGATGTGATTGCATTCATGGTGTCGTCTAAACGTTTCTCAACCAATTAGACAAATTTCCTTCTCAATTCTCTCGAACTTGAAAAGGTGAACTTTATCATTTCAATCCTAGACATCAAGTAGATTAATCCAGTTACGGCATTAATCAATAAGACGAGAGTTAGTAGTCTCGAATCCTTGTCGTTAATCAAGTTTTCCCAGTTTTAATCTCTTTACTCAAGCAAATTAAACCTAGGCATGTTCTAATGTTTGCAACCACTAGAAAACGTTAGTAAGTAAATGATTAACCACGTGACAACATAAAGATTGAACCCTACGCTACCCGGAATCTATATTGCAACTTTTGCCATGGCTCCCACAACCCTAGTTGTGGGAAGTTAGTTACTCATGCTATTAGGAAAAGAGAAGAGATTTATATTCATAATAAAGCGAAAAGAATCTTACAATAGAATGAACACAAGCTTCACTTTATCCAATAACAAGAATCCAAGATCCCAAGAACAATGGAAGAACAAGGTTGAAGAAGAAGACAAACGTATTTGTTGTGTTTCTTCCTCTCAAAGTCGCTCAAATGATATCCTAAAATATTTTCTAATTAATTTGTGAATCGGTCCCCAATATGAAATAACCTAACTTAGGTATTTATAGGAGTCCAGGAAATAAACCCAAAAAAAGTTCGGAATCCGCGTCGCGCGTACTGCCTCAACTTGACGGTCTGGGTGACGGACCGTCGCATGCTTGACGGACCGTCACAGTGACCGTCGCCACTAGGCAGTGTGCTGCCTCATCTTGACGGTCTACTTGACGGACCGTCGCATGGGTGACGGCCCGTCATGGTGGCCGTCACTCTTAGGCAGTGTGCTTGCTCAACTTGACGGTCTTCTTGACGGACCGTCACATGTGTGACGGCCCGTCATGGTGGCCGTCACTCTTATCCAGAATTCTCTTTTTCGCGTATTTCCTTCCGTTTCCATGTTTGTCTCCATTTCCTGAAAATACAACATAAAACATCAAAAACGACGACGGTTGCTTGAAAACTCACGATTATTCTTAGTTAAAGGAGTCAAATGTGCCGAAGAATGGCGGCGCATCAGCAGCAGTACCCAACCCTTTGCCTACGCGAAGGGTGGGCTGTGTCCGCAAAGAAGAGGCGCTGGACTTCAACTCATTTTCCCTTCGCGTGTGCGTGGCCTTGGCCGCGTACGCGAGGCCGCATGCACGGTGGCCAGCCCGCGTGCATGTAGGAGGGGCGTTGCGCCTCACCTCCGCTTGTCCTTCGCATACGCGAGCCCCTGGCCTCCCACGCAAGGTTTCGTATGCAATGGCCTGGCCGCGTGCGCGAAGGCCAGCGCCTGGCAGTTATATATTGTTTCTCCTTTGTTTTTCAAACATTCCAAACCGTTTTCCTCCATTTCTATAGAGCTCTAAGATCCAAATTCAGTGTGGGATCACCATTTACTGTTTGGAGCAACATTTTTTGTTTCGTGGTCCATTCCCATCTCCGGATTGTATGTTCTCGACCCTTAAATTTTGTTAAATCTCTTAGTTAAACTCCTGAATTGTTCTTGGGGTGGAGGCTTATTTGAGCTCGAGTTTAGAGCTAATTTTACTCAATATATTGAGCATGCAATCTTTGCCCCACGAGGGATATTTTTCCCAATTTCATTTTTAAAATTCGCATGCGGGTTTCACGAGTGATTTTCACCCGATTTTTTACCTGAATTATTAAATTGAAATATGGGTGTCATTTTTCATGTTTTAATTAGTAGATTATTGTTATGATAGCGTGACAGCAATCGGAGGCTTTCAGTAAAGGAAAAACTCCGGTCTAGTGGGTGCGAGCGCGCGTTATCGGCTTTGAGGTAGGCTACGGCTTACTTACTTCTAGACTTAGCTCTTATAATATAATTGTATGGCTTGTGCTAATTGTTGGTGAGAATATTATAGATTGAATAGTAATTTTTAAGGGATTTTGACTCTCGTAGTCGGTCTAGGGCTCTAGCTTAGAATTGGGAATTGGGATCCTTAGTATTACCCTTGCTTGTACCTATAGGGCTTAGTGCAGTTGGTGTAGTACCTTTAGTATATTTATTATATATCCTCACTTGCATTAGCTTATCTAGTCGGCCTTGGGGTGTTGGGGTGGTTACTTTAGATATCCATCGTATGAATTTTTTGGTAGTTCCCGAGGTAGGTTAGAAGCTTATTTATCAATTTTTCTTAATCGTCCTATTTTCGTATTATTTATTCGTGACTATGTGTTTATGGGCTCGAGGGCGTATGCATTGGAATTGCTGAACTCCAGGTTAGTTTACTTATTCCTTAACTCCTTTTGGTTCGTTTATTCTTTTAACCAGTTTAGTACGAATTATTCGAGTTGGTTAGATTTGGGGTAGTTGTTGCCTTAGAGTAAGTTTCTGTAGGAGGTTGTCAAGAGTTCATTTCTTTTAGGTGCTATTTTTAGAATATTGACCTTCCCCTTGACTTATGGACTTATTGGCTTTAGTACGAATTAACTAGACTTAATTATTCTTCTAGGTTCTTGTGTTATGGTTTTTTTCTGCATGGCATATGAAAGACTTGGTTTAAAATATTATTTTTGATTTTATAAATGTATTTTTAAGAATAGTTTTGGTACTTTGACTTTCTCAGTGAAAACTTGGTATATTTAATGAAGTATTGTTTTGAAATAAACCTGCATGCCCGAGAAAAAGTGTTTCGAGTGGTTTTACTGGTATTTTAAACTTGCATGCCAGACGGAAAGTGTTTCGGGTGTTTTTCTGATTATCATCATGGCACGGTATTTAAGATAAAATTTAGAATTTCAGTTCAAAATTGGTATATGCATTTTGCAAGTCCCCCATGGGGCCTGCATTTGCAAGCTATGGCTGAAAGAGGAGTATACAATATTATTGGTTCTTGGCGCGAATTATTTGGCATATCATGGCACGATTCCACCTGCATTGCCCTATTAGGTTGATTGTAGTCACTTTTGTCTGTTGTTTTCATCCTCCGACTTATGGGGGTTCCAGTTGGGTCTATTATTTGTTGGTTGTACCTTTCGGGCTTATGGGGGTTCGGTTTGGTTATTTTCTAATTTTGTGTACCTTTCGGGCATATGGGGGCTTGGTTAAGTTGTAGCTAGATTACTCTACTTTTCTTTACTTTACGTCACTCTACTTTTCATGTTTTTACACTTCGCTCAGCTTATTATTTTCTGCCTTATTATTTTTTAGCTATGACCTATATCCTTATATTGATTCCCTCGTTATTTCCTTTTAGTATATTCACATTTTCTGTACTGTTGTCTTATTTGAGCTCAGTCGGCCTATGATTCCTATTGGGTACCACATATTTTGGTACTCATGCTACACTTCGGCATCTATTTCCCTGATGCAGATCCTAGCATGAGTTATCGTTGATGATGTTTTCATGGTGCGTAGTTGCTGATTTGGAGATCCAGGGTGAGCTTCTGGCATCCAGAGCTGACTTATCTCCTTCTACTTTGGGATTAGTCCCCTTTTGTTTATTCAGGAGACTATCATGTATATTTGTACCTATCTAGTACTCCCTATGCTGTAGTAGATTTTGTACCGACTGATACCAGGTTTTGGGGGTTTTCTATATGACTTACTCTTTCTTTCCGCTATATTATGGTTTCTGTTTTCTTTATCTTTATTGTGTATTCGCCCTTTTCATTTTTATATGGTGTCTCGTATTAGCCTTCTACTCGCTATTTTGGGTTAAGGATTTTTGGCTTACCTACTGGTTGAGTGTAGTAGACGCTATCACAACCTGAGAAATTGAGTCGTGACAGATTAGTATCAGAGCTCTAGGTTCACCGGTATTATTGGTACAAGAGCAAGTGCGTAGTAAAGTCTCACAGATCGTTATGATGACATCCGTATCCTATCTTTGGGTGGCTACAGGGTATTCATAGGTAACATTCCATATTTGTGATTCTCTATCGTGCGTTTATGACTTCTATCAACTTCTAAATGTTATTGATTCATTCTTTCTCAGATGGTTAGGATGAGAGCACAACGATCAAGGGCGAGGCCCCCACGCCGGCAGTAAGGGCCCTAACCCAAGGTAGACATAGAGGTCGACCCCGAGGTCAAGGTCGACCATGAGCTATAACACCATCTTGGGGTCAGGCTAGAGAGCCATCACCAAAGCCTGTATATGATCAGGAGACTGAGATTGCTCCATGGTTAGTGCCAAAGGATCCTCCACCGCAACAGTCGGTGGGGCAGGAAACAACCCAGCCTCCACCTAGACTCACAGTTACACCAGCACTTCAGGCTGCTATAGTTCAGCTATTGAGTACCTCGGGAGGCATACCTCAGACTTTGGCTCAGGGAGCGGTGTAGGGTGTTCAGGGTTTAGGAACACAACTTGCTACTGTGGCTCCCCATGTTGAGGTACCTCCAGTTCCATTAGTTGACCCACCGATGGCAGCCCGACCAGTCATGACTTCTAAGGAGCAAAAGATGTTGGGTCAATTTCTTAGATTGGCCTCACCAAGGTTTTATGGCACTATAGGAGAGGATGTTCATGAGTTTCTTGCCAGTTGACGAGAGAGATTGTATAATTGGTTGATTCTCACGAGGCAAACTACACTGTATTTCAGCTTGATGGTCTGGTGAGACAGTGGTGGAGGGCATATTCAGAGAGTAGACCATATTGGTCCCCTTCTATGACTTGGGCACAGTTCTTCGAGGCTTTCTTGGGGAAGTACATGCCTTGCAGTGAGTGTTAGAGACTAAAGGATGCATTCTCGAGGATGGAGCAGGGCTCTATGAGTGTGACAGAGTATGAGTCAAGGTTCCAAGAGTTATCCAGACATGTCACTATGATCCTGTCTACCAAGTATGAGAGAGTGTGGTGCTTCATCAGAGGGTTGAGGTTTCAGCTTCTTTTAGCCACAGAGAGTGTGGTGTCTTTGGGCCAGACCTTCTTAGAGGTGGTTGATCATGCCCGTACCATGAATCTACTCATTGCGAGGCCTATGGGTGTAGCGATAAGAGACTCCAACACCAGTGTAGCTACAGTGGTTTCTACTTCTATGGTAGAGGTTCTTTCGATAGGGGTCAGGAGTAGAGGTACTTTCAGCCTACTAGGACCATTCAAGCCTCACATTAGTTTTTCGGTAGTAGCAGCCAGTCAGGGTACAGTAGTTAGTGCTCCGGTCAGTATTTGAGAGGTTCACATCCTGGGTCTTCAAGTCGTGGTGGCCGTTCTGGTTCTGCGGGTACTTCACAGCAGGGCAGGGCCCCCCAGGGTTATTATCAGTGCAGGGAGTTTGGTCACTATGCTAGAGATTATCCCTAGCGCAGTATGGCCGAGCCTTCAGCAGCTGCCCAGCCTCTTAGGGCGGTGACACCACCGGCGAGAGGTGGTGCTCAAAGTGGTAGAGAAGGATCTCAGAGTAGTAGGGGTGCTCATGGTGGTGCTCCGCCAGGTAGGGATGGTGGTCGTACAGGTACTCAGCCTAGAGGTTGGTATAGTTAGTTGTATGCCATTTCGGGTAGGACAGAGGCAGAGGCTTCAGACTCAGTGATCGCAGGTACGATTTCAGTATGTCATCAGCTAGCGTCTGTTTTATTTGATCCAGGCTCTACTCATTCATATATGTTTATGTACTTTGCTCGTTGATTGGGATTTTCTAGTGAGCCCTTGCCTGTGCCATTGCATATAGCACCTTTCGTAGGTGATTCTTTAGTAGTGGATCGGGTATTTAGATCTTATGTGGTGACTATTCAGGAGTGTGACACTAGTGTGAATCTTTTTTTGCTTGATATGTTGGATTTCGATGCTATCCTAAGCATGGACTGGTTATCCCTTTATCACGTAGTCTTGGATTGCTTTGACAAGACCATTACCCTAGACATGCCCGATATGCCCCCGGTTGTATGGCTGGGTTCTGTGAGTCATACGCTGATGGAAATCATTTCTTATATTCGGGCTAGGAGTTTGGTGTCGAAGGAGTGTCTAGCTTACCTTGATTATGTTCATGATGTTAGTGCCGAGGTTCCCTCTCTTGATTCTGTTACTGTAGTTTGGGAGTTCACCGATGTCTTTCCTGCCGCCAACTTACCTGGCCTCCCACCTGAGCATGATATAGACTTTACTATTGTTGTTGAGCCAGGCACCAGGCATATTTCTATTCCACCCTACTGTATGGCTCCTGCTGAGTTGAGGGAGCTTAGTCTGCAGCTTCAGGACCTTCTGGGTAAAGGTTTCATTCAACCGATTATTTCTCTATGGGGTACTCCTGTTCTTTTTGTGAAGAAGAAGAACAATACTATGCGTATATTATTGATTACCGACAGTTAAATAAGGTGACTATTAAAAAAAAGTATATGATATCGCGTATTGATGACTTATTTGATCAACTTCAAGGTGCAGCCATATTTTCTAGGATTGACTTGAGATCTGGTTACAATCAGTTGAGGATTTGGGTGGCTAACATCCCTAAGACTACCTTTAGGACTCGCTACGGTTGTTACAAGTTCCTGGTGATGTCTTTTGGGTTGACCAATACCCCAACCACATTCATGGACTTGATGAACTACGTGTTCAGGCCTTATTTGGACTCTTTCGTGATAGTTTTCATCGATGACATTCTGGTATACTCAAGGAGTAGAGAGGAGCACGAGAAATATTTGAGGATTGTGCTCCAGACTTTGAGGGATCAATGACTTTATGCCAAGTTTTTAAAGTGCGTGTTCTGGCTCGAGTCTGTGGTATTCTTGGGGAACGTGGTGTCCAAGGATGATATCATGGTAGACCCGACAAAGATAAAGGCAGATTGTGATTAGGCTAGGCTCACTTCACCTATCGAGGTTCGCAGTTTTATTGGGTTGGCTTGTTATTACAGATGGTTCATTGAGGGCTTCTCTTCTATTGCAGCATTATTGACTAGAATGACTGGGAAGGATGTCCCATTTTAGTGATCCGATGAGTATGAGGCAAACTTTCTGAAGCTCAAGGCCTTATTAACTACAACTGCGATATTGATTCTCTAGTTGAGGGCTAGGGTTTTAAAGTTTATTGTGATGCTTCAAGTGTTGGTTTGGGTTGTGTTCTGATGCAGCAGGGCCGAGTGATAGCATATGCTTCTAGATAGTTGAAGGTACATGAGCGCAACTACCCCACCCATGACTTGGAGTTGGCGGCGGTAGTTTTCGCGCTTAAGATTTGGAGGAATTACCTGTATGGTTTTCATTGTGAAATATTCACCAACCATCATAGCCTACAGTACATTCTGAGTCAGAAGGATCTTAATTCAAGGCAGCAAAGATGGCTAGAATTGCTAAAGGACTATGATCTCTGTATTCATTATCATTCAGGCAAGGCAAATATGGTAGCGGACGCCTTGAGTCGTAAGGCAGAGAGTATGGGTATTTTAGCCTTCCTATTAGTTTCTAAGAGGCCTTTTGCTTTAGACATTTGGTCCTTAGCCAATAGGATGGTTCAACTTGACATTTCTAATCCAGGAAGGATTCTTGCCCGAGTTAAGGCTCAGTCTATGTTGTGGGAGAAGATTCGAGAGAGACAGTTTGAGAATAGTCAGCTTTGTGGGCTTTGAGATCAGGTTTTGAGTGGTGAGGCCAGCAGGATCACCTTAGAGACAGAGGGTGTCGTGAGATTTGAGGGTCGTAGTTGTGTTCCGAGATTTGGTGACTTGATTCAGTTGATACCAAGGAAGCTCATTCTTCCATATATTCCATTCATCCCAGGGTAGCTAAGATGTATAGGGACTTGAGACAGCATTACTGGTGGAGTGGGATGAAGAGGGATATAGTAGAGTTCGTATCTTAGTGCTTGAACTGTTAGCAGGTGAAGTTCGAGCACATGAGACCTGGTGTTGCTTCAGAATTTGCCCATTCCCAAGTGGAAGTGGGAGCGGATTACCATGGACTTCATAGTTAGCTTACTGTGGACTTTTCATGGTTTTGATAGCATTTGGGTCATTATGGACCGGTTGACTAAGTCTGCTCACCTTTTACCCATTCAGTCTTCCTTCAGTGCTGAGAGGTTAGCTCAGATCTACGTGCGAGAGATAGTCCATCTACGTGGTGTTCCGATGTCCGTTATTTCATATAGAGGTACGTAGTTCACTTCTCACTTTTGGAGGGCATTTCAGGTATAGTTGGGTTCTCGGGTTGATCTTAGCATGACATTTCACTCATAGATTGATGGCCAGTTTGAGCAGACTATTCAGGTACTTGAGGACATTCTCCATGCCTGTGTTCTGGATTTTGGGGGCTAGTGGGACTAGTTTCTAGCCTTGGAGGAGTTTGCTTATAATAACAGTTACCATTCGAGTATTCAGATGTCTTCATTTGAGGCATTGTATGGTAGGCAGTGTAAGTCTCTTATTGGGTGGTTTGATGCTTTCAAGGCCAGGCTGCAGAGTACAGATTTGTTGCGTGAGTCTTTGGATAGTGTTTGGTTGATTCAGGATAGACTTTGGGCATCTCATAGTAGGCAGAAAAGTTACGTTGACCATAGGATCATGCCTTAGAGTTTGGGGTTGGTGATCGTATTTTTCTTTGTGTGTCGCTCATGAAGGGAGTGGTGAGGTTCGGGAGGCGACGTAAGCTTAGCCCCAGGTATATTGGACCATTTGAGGTTATTCAGTAGGTGGGTGATATTGCTTATGAGTTAGCCCTGCCTCTAGCTTTTCTAATATTCATCAAGTTTTTATCTATCGATGCTCCGTCATTATATTCGATATGAGTCTCACGTGCTTCAGTTGGATGATCAGTTCACTTTTGAGGTGGAGCCAATAGCCATTTTAGCTTGGGACGTTAGATGGTTGAGGTCTAGAGAGATTTTGGTGGTTAAGGTGTAGCGGAGACATCATCCCATTGAGGAGGCTACTTGGGACACCGATCATGATATACGAGTCCAGTATTCTGGTCTTTTCAAGCCTTTAGGTATCTTCCTTCCTTTAACTTTCGAGGATGAAAGTTCTTTAAGTAGTGGATGTTGTAATGACCCTCAAGGTTATTTCCTTGGTTTTTGTGTGTTTCCATGTTTTGAGCTTTCCCACAGCGGCTATAGGTTATTTATGACTTGTCGGGACTGGTGATTTGGTTCTCGAGCAATTCGTTTGTATTTTAAGACCATTTCCCTGTTTTGAAACTCTTAAAGTTGAAAGAGTTGACTTTAGTTAACATTCAGAGAAGACGGCCTCAGATGGGAATTTCGTCAGCGTTGTTAGCTTCAGAATGTCAATTTTGGGCTAGAGGGACCTTTGGTTTAGGTCCCGAGGCTTTCGGACTTATATTGAGTTGTTGGGTTCCTTTTGGTAAAAAGTGATTTTTAGGCTTGGGGACCACTTTTTATTAAATCTATCTCCGTTGGGAATTTCATTGATTCCATTAAGTCTGGAATGCCATTTATGGTAAGGTAGCATAGTACATTTGCATGTGCGGGACCCCGGATGAATCCTGAGGGTCCATCGAGTGACTTTTTGAAGTTGCAAGTTGCTGGTTGTTGTTGCAGCAGTACCCAACCTTTTTCCTAGATGAGGGTGGGCTGCATAAGTGAAGAAGAGGCGCTGGACCTTGCCTCATTTGCCCTTCGCGTGCGCATGGCTTTGGCCGCGTATGCGAGGATGCATGTGCACTGGCTAGCCCGCATGCGCGGTGGCCAGCCCGCATGCGCGGTGGCCAGCCCGCATGCACATAGGAAGGTTGCTCGGCCTCGCCTACGCTTGCCCTTTGCATATGTGAGTGCCTGGCTTCCCATGTGAGACCGCATACGTGATGGCCTGGCCGTCTGCACAAAAGCCAGCGCCTGGCAGCTATATATTGTTTCTCCTTCATTTTTTAAACTTTTCAAACCATTTTCCTCCATTTCTATAGAGCTCTAAGCACCAAATTAGTGTGGGATAGCCATTTTCTGGTTGGGGCAATATTTTTTGGTCCGTGGTCGATTTCCGTCTCCAAATTGTAAGTTTCTGACGGTTAAATTCTGTTAAATCTCTTAGTTAAATTCTTGAATTATTCTTGGGGTGGGGGCTGATTTGAGCTCGAGATTAGAGCTAGTTTTACTCAATAAATTGAGCATGTGATCCTTGCCCTATGAGGAATATTTTTCTAAGTTTCATTTTCAAAATTCACATACAGGTCCCACGAGTGATTTTCACCTGATTTTCGTCCCGAATTATTAAATTGTAATATGTATGTCATTTTTCATGTTTTAACAAGTAGATTATTATTATGATAGTGTGGTAGTAGTCGGAGGCTTCCCGAAAAGGAAAAGTTCTGGTCTAGTGGATGCGAGCACACGTGATCAGCTTCGAAGTAGGCTACGACTTACTTACTTCTAGACTTAGCTCTTATAAGATGATTGTATGGTTTGTGCTAATTGTTGGTGGGAATATTATAGATTGAATAGTAATTTTTAAGGGATTTTGACTCTCGTAGTCGATCTAGGGCTCTAGCCTAGAATTGGAAATTGGGATCCTTAGTATTACCCTTGCTTGTACCTGTAGGGCTTAGTGTAGTCGGTGTAGTACCTGTAGTATATTTTATCATATATCCTCGCTTGCATTAGCTTATTTAGTCGGCCTTGGGGTGTTGGTGTGGTTACTTTAGATATCCATCTTATGGAATTTTTGGTAGTTCCCGAGGTAGGTTAGAAGCTTATTTATCGTTTTTGCTTAATCGTCCTATTTTTATATTGTTTATTCATGATTATGTGTTTATGGCCCCGAGGCCGTATGCGTTGAAATTATTGAACCCCAGGTCAATTTACTTATTCCTTAACTCCTTTCAGTTCATTTATTCTTTTAGCCAGTTTAGTATGAGTTATTCGAGTTGGTTAGATTTGGGGTAGTTGTTGCCTTAGAGTAAGTTTATGTAGGAGGTTGTCAAGAGTTCATTTTTTAGGTGCTATTTTTAGAATATTGACCTTCCCCTTGACCTGTGGACTTATTGGCTTTAGTGCGAATTAACTAGACTTAATTATTTTTCTAGGTTCTTGTGTTATGGTTGTTTTCTACATGACATATGAAAGACTTGGTTTAAAATATTGTTTTCGGTTTCAGAAATAGAATTTTAAGAGCAGTTTTGGAACTTTGACTTTCTCACGGAAAACTTGGTATATTTTATGAAGTATTGTTTTGAAATAAACTTGCATGCCCGAGGAAAAGTATTTCGGGTGATTTTACTGGTATTTTAAACTTGCATGCCTGAGGAAAAGTATTTTGGGTGGTTTTTCTGAAATTATCATGGACAATCTTTGAGATACGGTTCAGAATTTCAATTTGAAATTGGTATATGAATTTTGTGAGTCCTCTATGGGTCCCACCTTTGCAAGCTATGGCCGGAGGAGGAGTATACAGTACTATTGGCACTTGGCACGAATCATATGGCATATCATGGTACGATTCCACCTGCATTTCCCCATTAGGTTTATTGTAGTCACTATTGTCTGTTGTTTGCATCCTTTAGACTTATGGGGGTCCGATTGGGTCTATTGTTTTCTGGTTGTACCTTCTGGGCTTATGGGGGTCTGGTTAGGTTATTCTATGATTTTGTGTACCTTCTGGGCTTATGGTGGCTCGGTTAGGTTGTAGCTAGATTACTCTACTTTGCTTTACTTTACGTCGCTCTACTTTTCATGTTTTTATGCTTCACTCAGTTTATTATTTTCTGCCTTATTATTTTCTAGCTATGACCTGTATCCTTATATTGACTCCCTCGTTATTTCCTTTTAGTATATTCGCATTTTTTGTACTGTTGTCTTATTTGAGCTCAGCCAACCTATGATGCCTACTGGTACTGCGTGTTTTGGTACTCATGCTACACTTCTGCAATGTGATAAACCAATCAATCTTTTTGTTACATATCGGGGACAGGGAACCAGCCCAGCTAACTCGATTTCCCGAAGAAAAGAGAGGGCACTCTTCCAATATTGAGCTCCTTCCTTTCTCCCCCTTTCGTCATAAGGCGTGATCTGACCCACCCACCGTAAACAATTACTAACGGACTTGGAATACGAATGAGATCAAAAAGGCCATCATTGGGGAAAACAATGTAATAGCTTCGGTTAGAGCAAAGCCCAAAATGGCATAACCAAATAATTGTTTTGCCAATGATGGATTTCGCGCCACGGAATGAATCGAGGATCTCTTTTCCTGATGCAGCTTCTAGCATGAGTTATCGCCACTGACGTTGTCCTGGTGTGGAGTTGCTGATTCAGATATCCAGGGTGAGCTTCTGGCATCTGGAGCTAACTTATCTCCTTCTACTTTGGGATTAGTCCCCTTTTGTTTATTCAGGAGACTATCATGTATATTTATACCTATTTAGTACTTCCTATGTTGTAGTATCTTTTGTATCGACTGCTACCAGGTTTTGAAGGTTTTTTGTATGACTTACTCTTTCTTTCCGTTGTATTATGATTTCTGTTTTCTTTATCTTTATCGTGTATTTACTCTTTCCATTTTTTATGGTGTATCGCATTAGCCCGCTACTTGTTGTTCCGGGCTAAGAGTTTTTAGCTTACCTACTGGTTGGCTGTAATAGGTGCCATCACAACCTGAGAAATCGAATCGTGACAGAAAGTAATCATATGATGTGATGATTAATATTTCGTTCCTCACCCTTATGTATGCTATGATGATGGAGAAAACAAAGAATAACCTTAATTGATTGATTTCAACTTTCAATTAAATCAATACAATATTTTTTAATAACTCAAAATTTAACTTAACAAAGATCAAGAAGTAGTTAACAAAGAGAACCTTCAACTGCCTTTGTTTTAATGTAAATGCATATTCAAAATGTTTGAAATTAAATTGCTTCAACCTAATTTGACAGTTCCCATCTAATCCTAAAATGGGAAAAAACATCCTGACTTTAAAGAAATTAGATTAGTATATTCAATTAAGAAAACTCATACTAAATGAGTTATGAGAGCAAAGTGAGCAAACAAACACAAACATGAAAATAGGATCATGTACAAATTAAAGTTCAAAAAGAAAATAAATAGAATTATGGTTACTTGATTATGGTGTAATGATTTGAAAATCATTTCCTCCCCTCAACTTTCCATTAAAAATCAAATTTTCCCCTCAACTTTGAAAAATAATCATTTTTCCCCTTTTTCCTAATTTATTTTTCTAAATGTCTATTCTATCCTTACATTATCAATCATTATCTTTTTTTTATTTTTTATTATTTTAAAATTATGATATTTTTATTTTTTAATCTATGTAACAAATTCTCTATAAAAAATATAATATATAATAAAATAGTATTTATAATATAAATAAATATTTTTTAAGATTTTTTTAATAAGATATATTTTTATTTTTTTTAGTTATTTTTTATTACATGCATCAAAATATATTTATAAAGTTATTACACTATAGTTTCCATTATTATTAATAAAATTAATTTTTTATTCTATTTCTTTATTTTATTATAGAACGACATTAACTTTTATACTCAATCAAATTTTTTCCTTCTCTTTTTTCAGCCAAAATAATATTTTTTATAGAGAATTTGTTATATAGATTAAAAAATAAAAATATCATAATTTTAAAAAAGAAAAAAAGAAAAAAAAAGATAATGATTGATAATGTAAGGATAGAATAGACATTTAGGAAAATAAATTAGAAAAAAGGGGGGAGAATGATTATTTTTCAAAGTTGAGGGGGGAGTTTGATTTTTAAAGCAAAGTTGAGGGGTGTAAATGATTTTCACCCTTGAAAATTTTGTTGAAAATGCATTTTACTATTAAAAAAATTGGCAGTAAAATAAACTTGACTATGTTTTTATACCTTTATCCCCTCATTTCTATGTAATCTCATTATCGTCACTCTTCGAGAGATTTTATTCAAGAAAAAAGTTTATCAAAATTTCTTTGTTTGAATTCATACTCTGTCAAAACTCGATGTAAAAAGGAAAAAGGGAAGAGTTAATGCTAAAATACATGAAACAAAATATCGGTCAAAAAATGATGTACCTTAGGGTATTTGTCAATGACGATATACTTCTTCCTTGATATTGTTAAAGAAATCACTCAATGGACCTGATAGAATTCGATGTAAAAAAGAAAAAAAAAGAAAATTTAATGCAAAAATACATGAAATAAAATTCTAATCAAAATATGACGAACTTGTACCGTCGGGTATTTCTCAAGGACGATAAACTTCTTCCTTGATTTTGTTCCCTTACGAACGCTTGAAGAAAACTCAAAACTCAAATAATAAATTAAGAATCAAACTAAATTTCTCAATCATATATGAAGTAATTATTTGATAGATAATTACTGGAAATCAAATTTTCTAAAAAGTAAATCAACCAAAAAATAACTATTATGTAGTAGCCACAAAAGTAAATAAATCAAAAAATAACTATTTTGTAGTAGAGTATAGATATGTTCATGAAGATCTATCACACCACATATTTGTATAATATGTATGGTGGTGTGATATGTGTAAAAATATTGCATATGAAGCATGTAATGTGAAAAACTTTCTCCTGGGAGCATACTTAATGGCATGGGGAAACAAATATAGTGTTTGGTGAAATGTCACAATCTGATTTCTCAGGTCATGATGGCACCTACGATCCTCCAGTAGGCGAATCCATCTCCGTACCCTGAAACGGTTAGTAATGGGCGACTACCTAACCAATATGCACAATAAGCATAAATAAGCGGAAGCAGAATATAAAGATAGAACAAAACAGAAGCAATAACTTGAATATATACAAATAGAAACTACACCAACCCCGAGACTTGGTATCGACAGTACAAAAGCTTCTAATAGAATATGAGTACTAGAGGTAACAAAAGATAGGTACAACTGTCTCTGAATATACAAAGAGGAACAGTACAAAAGATGAGATGTGGTCAAGCCCCGGTCGTCAGGCGCTCACCCTAGTCTCGAAGATCCAAAAGCTGCACGAGTTTCCAACGTAATCAACGGTGAAAGCTCAACTAATATCTGCACCAGAAAGATGCAGAAGTGTAGTATGAGCACTAATTGCTAAGCAGCGGGTACCCAGTAGGTATCATAGGACTACTGGGCACATATAAGATAAAAGATCAGTAATAAGTAGAGTAGACGCAAATAGTCACAGAGAACAACGAATAAGTACATGGAAGCTAGCACGGAAGGAATACAAGCGAAAAAGAACCGACATGACTAGCTACTAGAATACATAGCGCAGGCACAGGTGGAATAAAGCAGTAACGCACCTGGGATCCTTTCTATAACAATATATATAGAATCTTCTTAGAAAATGGGCGGTATACCGGTAACCTCAAGTAATAAGAGAAGGAGGAAAGCAAAGTGACAACAGCATGCTCGAACACATGAATAATAACCAAGCCCAGCTACAAAATACTTATCTCAATACCAAGATACAATAAGAAATCAACATAAGGAATCATATGACTCGATATGCAATAATAAGTCTACCTACAGTCCCACGAGCGCCCATACACCCGAGGAACGCATACAAGTGAAAACAAACCCTCTGGCTTCCCATACTACCATAGCGTACACTGAACAACCAGCAAACAAGGGTAGATCTAAACATAATATGCTTGATATGATATGATATGATATGTTGAAACCATGTGATGGAAGTGCCGTATGTTACCCATTCCAGTACCTAGAAGGCCCAATAGAGGAAGGATCCATGAAAGGGATTCCCCCGAGTACCTCAGCTCTACCGTACACCCCTCCTTCGGTCACCCTCAGCCCGTAGCTCTTGGTCCGGAATGGCAGGGTCCATGGAGGTCTACTCGTAGACCACATACTAAAACTCAAGCCTCGATATAACAATCCAGAGTGCAATCGGATCCAAATAGTAACCAAATCTCGAGAATGCATTCCTGGAGTCTATCCAGGTCTAAATCAGTGAAAGAAGTCTCAAACCCCATCAAGGGTGCCCGGACATAACTGGGTCTAAAATAATAGTAAAGCCAATTTGTATCTCGGTTCGACCGAGTCTAGTACCATTTCAAATCAATAAGAAATCAATTCTAGCACTACGGACTAGCAGAGTCTAGTATAAGTATGAAAACAGTGATAACAATCGTCATTTTAATTCCTTTTTACCCCAAAAGATCCATGAAAATAATTCCCACCTTAATTAACTATTTTTATTGAAAACGGGCCCATAAGGCCATGCAAGGTTTAGAAAATCATAAATAGTAGGTCCGAAGCCAAAACCACAGTAAAACATGTGAAAAACCTTTTATATGAATGATAACGGCATGCTCAAACACAAACAATAGCCCAACGTCTCACAATCAACCTATCGGCCCTGCAAAGGCTCCACTCGTTCTACAACACAGACAGCCAGTTCTATAATAGTAATAACAATGCCCGGTACTCATGGACATTCCCACTGACCCACCATCTATGTTCCAGAGTCAATACAAGGCCACACAAGACCACAAAGGTGATAATATCATCTATAAAAAATACTACAAATATCGGAGGAAAGAAATAAATCGGACATGAAGAAGCAGTCAAGGTCTGTGGTACCAAGCTAATAAACCCAACCCAAGGATACCCATTAATACAATTTTATCCTATATATGCAAAGTCTAGAGGAGTTAGACCGTAACCTACCTATCATCCGATGACAAGCTGCTAGAACGACGATATCCAATCCTGAACCGCTCCAAAAAGCTCCGAAACAAAATCAAACTTGACTTTGGGCTTGAATAACTTGACGTAGATAATCAATTTTATTCGATGATCAAAACAAATCGTCAGAATGATTTCCCACAAAATCCCCTCCCGACCAAGAAAATATAGGTAAACGTTGCATAACATTTGCTTCAATATTCGTAAGGAAAGGAAAATACAACAAACTAATGAAATCAATAATATATATGAAAACAATCACGTACAACATTTATTTTGGAAGAGTGGATAACTGTTCAATTCTAATTAATTAAGTAAAAGTGATCAATTTGCAATTGAAATGCTACAACCCATTAATGCATACTTGCCAGCACTTAAATCACTATTTTGTTGTCCCTTTCCTCCACTTCCACGTGGAAGTGGAGGTGGCAACAGCCAAAAAAAAAATTATCCTCTTATATATATATACTCAGGTATTGCATAGGTTTGTGGTAAAATATATATTACTTTTTGAATATATCATAATTAATATAAAATTATTTCAAATAAAACCTACTATATTATAATAATAATCTTTCAACATAACTAAACTCACTGTCTCTGTTATAATATTAATAATTTATAAAACTCTTATAAAATAAATACATACACAAATATACCGTAATAAAAGTATCTTTCATAAATGTTGAAAATATTTTAGGAAGGAAATAAAATTAATACTTTTTACCACATTCTAATTTTAAATCAAATACTTTCAAGTACGCGCGATGTTAATAAAATTCTCGAACTTAGGCTCGCAAGCCTTTGATATGGGATGAAGGTCCTACGACACCTCGAATCAGGATCGACCTGCCCACAAGGTAAGTTGAGGTCATACGATCGCAAATCACTACCGCACGATTTTGGTAACTCAACTCTTAGACTCAGCTCTAAAACAGGGAAATGGCCATAACGACCAAACGAATGTCTAGGGCACCGAACCACCAGTCCCAGCAAGCCATAAATGACTTGGGGCCGCTACAGACAAGCTCTAACAGTACAAGAAAAGCAAAAACGCATAAATAACCGGAAGGGTCATTACATCATCCACTACTAAAAAGACTTTCATCCCTGAAAGTCAGGAAAGAAGGAAACACTAGAGATCTAAGAACCGCGGATACGAAGCCCGCACTACTCTCTCAGACAACCCGGGTAGCCTCCACGACCGGACGACACCCAACAAAATAGAACCAACGAAAAGCAACCAAGCCTAAACTCCTCACTAGCCAAGCTAGATTCCAAACTTAAACTCCAAAACTCCAAGAACCTGTCAATCCAAACTGAACCTCTTGAATCACAATCGGAAAGCACCGATCCAACACCAAAACCAGAGAACCAAGGTGATCAACTCACCAAACTCAAATCCTCAAAACCACAACAAAGTTTACCAGAAAAGCTATCAACTGACACACCAGAGATCCATAGTTCCTGCTTATACTCTACCATGAACGAATTCACCCTTTTTGCTCAAACTCTTTCCAAGCCAAGTTATAGTCTACTAGCCTTTGCCATACAAGATAACACCCGTAGTATATCATCAAAAACTGGAGTTACCTGTCCCGAGTGACCATCAACCAATGAACGAACACTTTTTTCTAACATCACACTTGCTAACTGAACCCAACTGAACAACCCATCTGAACCCGACTGAAGTCTGCACACCAGGGTTAGGAAAGGCATGCATGAACACTTGGTGTTGACGGAGAACTTTCAAACTGTAGAACGAAACCAACCTCGCTGAACTGGACCAAATCTGAATCAACTGAATACGAAGGCACCAGGCAATCTATCCACCAGACTCAAATCAAAACTAAGATCTTGCAAGGAGTGTGGTAAGCCTACCACGAAGTCCGTAATCATCAGCTAAGCTCCAAACTCTAAGAATACTATTGCTACTCCCTATACTCGAACACCATTCGGATTTGAAATTGCCTTACTAATCTCACCTCAGGAAGAAATCCACTATGCCACGAATATCAAGTCAAAACACCCCGAAGGCAAAGTGAAAGTGTTTGGGGTTCAAAGTTGCCATCTAGCCACAACAATTATGCATAAACCATCAACTCACCTCTTTGGCTTGAATTAACCGCTCCACTGCATCAGCACACCAAACCACCAACTCTGAAGCATACAACATACCGACCTTCTAGTCCATACTAGTCGAGTCTAACCAAGACTGGACCCCACAAAAAAGGCAACCCTTGAAGAATTAACTAAGCAAGCTTTCAAATCTCTCAGCAAATGAAGGCGACTATCAGTCGCAAAGTACCATTAGAACCCCGAAATAGCCTCGCTAGTCTTAGTCTGCACAGCTTGATCATATACAACACACCACTGCTGATTCTCAAACTTATGCCACTGAATCTTTCCAACCATGGTAGAAGGAACCTCGTACTATCTAAAACACCGCTAAAATCTGAAATGTCCAGCCTAATACAAAGGTTAGCCAAGGACTAGGTGTCCAGGCCAATAGCCACTCCAAAACCGAAGTAAGAAGTCGAGTTGCCCGCACCCACTACCTTCTATCACAAGGATGCTGCAACCAAAGGGAAACTTCCATGAACCAGCCAAAGTAGTCGGTTAAGCCACGATCCTGAAACCCATCACCGATTTACCAATCAATGCTCCTGTCGAACTCACGAGTAGACTCATCCACCACCGAAGAACACTAATAGAGCTGGAGCCACTAGGCTATGAAACATAATTTTCTCAATCTGTAGATGCTACTAAAACTTGGTTTCCCCCAAAAAATATAACAAGGAATCCAAGGTCGATGCAAGAAACTCCCAAAGGTAGTACTGGGAATGACCACTACCTCAATCTCAAGCTAGAAGGAATTCTGACCTCGAATCTATCAACGAAAATGACACCACAACCTGAACTCGGTCGACACAAGCCACCAACATACAAGCCAAAGCAAACTCTCGATCGCCACCTCAGTCATCCACTAGAACACATACATAAACACAAGGAGTCATTACCCTCCTTTGCAAACCAAAAAAAACCCTTTACAAGAATACACTAAATTCCATAAATTCTTTCTCAAAAGACTTTGGAGTTGTTCCCTTAGCTCCTACAACTCTTACTGGCAACACTTAGCCATAATTCCATAGTCAAAACTCAATCACAATGCCACAATCAAAAGCTCAACCAGAGATCTACGATCGAAATTCATTCCAACTGGAACTGGGGAAACAATAAGATAACCCAACCAGACAACAAGATGAGGGAGACTATGGGAATTACCCATATACTTGCCAACCTCCTAAACCAATAAAACAAAGAGGGTCGACTCTAAACACCCGAGAAAACCAAACCAATCAATTACACGCTAGCATAACCGACACCTCTCAACTCGAGACAAGAGCTCAAACTTTGGCGCAACCACCGGTAACACCAAACAAACATAGGGACTCCTAGTAATGCTAGATAACAACCATCTAGGAACGTTCAACAAGGAAAGCTCAACACAAGTCTACAACCACAAGGGAGCCGAAAACAAACCAACTAAAAATGGCAAACAAGAACTACCCATGAGCTACAACTTTGGTTAAACACCTATCAAGGATAACTCACCCCCATCCCTTACTAAAGAATAAACTACCAAGAAAAAAATGCACAAACACTACAACTTAAGTAGTCACACAACTTAAACAAATAGCAGGTAGGCATATAAGCAATTAAATGATAGAAGGGATAGAATAGCAATGCGAGCAGTACTATCACTAGTCAAAGGTAACAAAAGCCTAATCTGGAGAAATAATGTCAGTAACCTATACCTCTGGCCCACCCAGAGGGGCATCGGACTGATGGGATATAACTCTGGACCAAGTAGTCAAAGCTGAAGGCTCAACCGTCCCGCACCGAGGACAATCTCAAAAATAGTGACCCACCACTCCACAACTGTAGCAACCTAAGCAAGTCTTGCCCCGATGCATGAGGCCTGTCGACTCTGGATGGATACCTAAACTACCTGGCTAAAAGCCACCTCTAACCATCTAGGGACCACCTCTACTACCCTGAACTCCACTTCTAGTCGGTGGTACTGGAGCCCTGGGAGATAAAATTTGTTGAACATGCTGACTGGGAGGTAGGATGGTGGGGAAATCCCTAACAAAGTGCCCACACCCACCGCACTGAAAACAAATTCCACTGAACACATATGAACAGGAAGATTTTGCTGAACTTGGCCGACCACCATGGCCTACACAACTTGAATGCAAACCTCGAAGAATCTATCCCGTACCACATCCACTCTGCTTGACATGCCCTATACCACCACCCTTGAAACCTATATAGTAACTGAAACTGGCCAGGTAGATAAGAAGCAATGGAACTTATCTCTAATGGTGAACTCCCTACCTCGAGTCTAAGAACCTCGGAAGTTGTCATAGCGACAATGTTTCTTAGCACTACCTCTATAATCCTCATAGCATAAACCCTCGATAGCCCAAGCATGATACACTACTTGAAGGAAGGTCATCCCAACTATAACCAAATGCTTGATCGCCAAACGAAGCGGTGAAATTGCACCCCCAATAAAGCTCTGAACTCTATAAAACTTTGAAGGTACAGCCCTAGCAGTACGCCTAACCATCTCATGAAATCTTGCCTCATATTCCAATACCGACATATTACTCTGCTAAAGAACTGGAAGCTCAACCCTAACTGAAGCACCATTCATAGAACTAGGTACTAAAACACCCACTAGAGGACTCAAACTCCAAGCCATGGTGTCTTGAAGAATTAGGGTGGCATGAAACTCTACCGGAGGCTGGGGTGGCCCTACACCCCTTATCTGATGCGGTAAACTCCCACTCTGAAATCCTGGCACTGACTGAAGCATTGAAGCAACAGGCACAGAAACCTCGACATCACCCGCTGGCGAACTAGTATTAGGCATCTGAGAAGGAATGAAACAACCGAAGTTTAGAAGTCAATAGAGCCAGGAACGAACGATAAAGAGCTAAGAAGATGAAACTTTTCCTAACAATGCCTTGTAGCCTCCCGCAGAAAGGATACAGACGTCATCAGACCAATTCGCGAGACTCTACTTAGACACTTACTTTTGTACCACGACATCGGTGAACCTGAGCTCTGATACCAACTGTCACGACCCGATTTCTCAGATCATGATGGCACCTACGATCCCTTAGTAGGCAAACCAATCCTCATAGCCCAAAACGGTTAGTAATGGGCTACTACCTATCCAATACGCATAATAAGCAAAAATAAGCAAAAGATAGGTACAACTGTCTCCGAATATACAAAGAGGAACAGTACAAAATATGAGATATGGTCAAGCCCCGGTCGTCAGGCGCTCAACCTAGTCTTGAAGATCTAAAAGATGCACGAGTCTCCAATGCATACAATGGCGAAAGCTCAACTAATATCTATACCAGAAATATGCAGAAGTGTAATATGAGCACCAATTGCTAAGCAACGGGTACCCAGTAGGTATCATAGGCCAACTAGGCACATATAAGATAAAAGAGCAGTAATAAGCAGAGTAGAAGCAAATAGTCATAGAGAACAATGAATAAGTACATGAAAGCTAGCACGGAAGGAACACAAGCAGAAAATGAAAGACATGGCTAGCTACTAGAATACATATCGCAGGAACAGGTGGAAGAAAGTAGTAACGCACCTGGGATCCTTGTTATAACAATATATATAGAAGTTTCTTAGAAAATGGGCGGTATACGTGTAACCTCAAGTAATAAGAGAAGGAGGAAAGCAAAGTGACAACATCATGCTCGAACACATGAATAATAACCAAGCCCAACTACAAAATACTAGTCTCAATACCAAGATACAATAAGAAATCAACATAAGGAATCATAAGACTCGATAAGCAATAATAAGTGTACCTACAGTCCCACGAGCGTCCATACACCCGAGGAACTCATACAAGTGAAAACAAACCCTCTGGCATCCCATACTACCATAGCGTACACTAAAAAAACAGCAAACAAGGGTAGATTCAAACATAATATGCATGATATGATATGATATGCTGAAACCATGTGATGGTAGTGTCGTATGTTACCCCTTCCGGTACCTAGAAGACCCAATAGAGGCAGGATCTATGGAAGGGATTCCCCCGAGTACCTCAGCTCCACCATACACCCCTCCTCCGATCACCCTCGACTCGTAGCTCTTGGTCCGAAATGGCAGGGTCCATGGAGGTCTACTCATAGACCACATACTAAAACTCAAGCCTCGATATAACAGTCTGAAGTGCAATCGAATCCAAATAATAACCAAATATCGAGAATGCATGCCTGGAGTCTGTCCAGGTCTAAATCAGTGAAAGAAGTCTCAAACCCCATCAAGGGTGCCCAGACATAATCGGGTCTAAAATAATAGTAAAGTCAATCTGTTGCTCGGTCCGACCGAGTCTAGTACCATTTCAAATCAATAAGAAATCAATTCTAGCACTACGGCCTAGCAGAATCTAGTATAAGTATGAAAACAATGATAAAAATCATCCTTTTAATTCCTTTTTACCCCAAAAGATCCATGAAAATAATTTCCACCTTAATTAACTATTTTTATTGAAAACGGGCCCGTAAGGCCATGCAAGGTTTAGAAAATCATCAATAGTAGGCTCGAAGCCAAAACCACAGTAAAACATGTGAAAACTCTTTTATATGCATGATATGGCATGCTCAAACACAAACAATAGCCCAACGGCTCACAATCAACCTATCGGCCTTGCACAGGCTCCACTCATTCTACAGCACAAATAGCCAGTTCTATAACAGTAATAACAATGTTTGGGACTCACGTACATTCCCACTAACCCACCATCTATATTCCAGAGTCAATACTAGGCCACACAGGACCACAAGGGTGATAATATCATCTATAACAAATGCTACAAACATCGGAGGAAAGAAATGAATCGGACATGAAGAAGCTGTCAAGGTCTGTGGTACCAAGCTAATAAACCCAACCCAAGGATGCCCATTAATACAATTTTATCCTATATATGCAAATCCTAGATGAGTTAGACCATAACCTACCTATCGTCTGACGATAAGCTACTAAAACGACAATATCCAATCCTGAACTTCTCCGAGAAGCTCCGAAACAAAATCAAACTCGACTTTGGGCTTGAATAACTTGACGTAGATAATCGATTTCATTCGATGATCAAACAAATTGTCAGAATGATTTCCCACAAAATCCCCTCCCGACCAAGAAAATATAGGTAGACGTTGCATAACATTTGCTTCAATATTCGTAAGGAAAGGCAAATACAACAAACTAATGAAATCAATAATATATATGAAAACAATCACGTACAACAATTATTTTGGAAGAGTGGATAACTTTTCAATTCTAATTAATTAAGTGAAAGTGATCAATTTGCAATTGAAATGCTACAACCCATTAATGCATACTTACCAACACTTAAATCACTATTTTGTTGTCCCTTTCCTCCACTTCCACGTGGAAGTGGAGGTGGCAACAACCAAAAAAAGTCTTTTTATCCTCTTATATATATACTCAGGTATTGCATAGGTTTATGGTAAAATATATATTACTTTTTGAATATATCATAATTAATATAAAATTATTTCAAATAAAACCTACTATATTATAATAATAATCTTTCAACATAACTAAACTCACTGTCTCTGTTATAATATTAATAATTTATAAAAACTCTTATAAAATAAATACATACATAAATACACCGTAACAAAAGTATCTTTCATAAATATTGAAAATATTTTAGGAAGGCAATAAAATTAAAACTTTTTACCACATTCTAATTTTAAATCAAATACTTTCAAGTACGTGCGATGTTAATAAAATTCTCGAACTTAGGCTCGCAAGCCTTTGATACGGGATGAAGGTTAAGGTCCTATGACACCTCAAATCAGGATCCACCTGCCTACAAGGTAAGTTTAGGTCATACGATTGCAAATCACTACCGCACGATTTCGATAACTCAACTCTTAGACTCAGCTCTAAAACAGAAAAACGGCCATAATGACCAAACGAAAGGTCAGGGCACCGAACCACCAGTCCCAGCAAGCTATAAATGACTTGAGGCTAATACAGACAAGCTCTAATAGTACAAGAAAAGAGAAAATGCATAAATAACCAAAAGGGTCATTACATTAAAATTACTACTTTTGGTCATCTATGTGCGTTTTACAGTGGTCCCGTAAATTATTGGATCTTGAATGAACAAAAGAACACGATATTGCTTTATCACATGCAAAATTTTAATTGGTGAAAGATTGTTACAACCTTCATCCTTTCAAGTTAAATAGTAGAATTTTTTTAATACTCTATTAATTATTCATAAAGAAATAAGACAATTGATATCAGAATATACCTGGCAAACCTGCTTTTTCATGCCCATTTCTCCCTACCCATTAGAGATGAAAAAATGAAACTTCATTTCCAAGGTGCCAGAACATGATGTAAAATAAATATCAATCAAGATTTATCATTATCTGTCAAAAACAACAAATCAACGTGAAGACCTCATCGTATAAGTTCTGATAATAGGCAAAACCTATTTTTGGTAAAAGTGTATTTATGGTAGCAAGCTATAAAAGGAAGTGTCCATGTTAAACAAGAAAAGGTTTATCCTTGTACAACAAGAAAAGGATCTCCAAAGTCAGTTTTTCTATCAAAAAGAGGACAACTTGGTACATCTATAAAAGCATGAGAAGCGGACAGGTTTACACCACTTATTGCACACGCAGAGAAAGAATTATTCTCAGGCAGTATATAGGAGATCATAGCAAACAAGCTCAAGGAATTTCAGTGGAGGTTATTCTTAATATAGTTTGTGTGTTTATTGTTACGAAGTAGAAGTAGAGGTTAGACATAGTTTGTGAGTTTGTAAGGCTTGTAACAAGAAGTAAGTTTGACTTCTTGAGAGAGTTATTAAGAAGAAACAGTTGTAGGGAATTGTTTGCGGTTAGGTACTTGAGTTAGTTCTTTTGATTATTGAGTTGTAATCATAAAACTTGGTGAAAGTAGTGAAATTGAGTTCGTGGTTTTTACTCCTTTAGAGAGAAAGTTTTCCACGTATATTGTGTGTCAATTTACTTATTGTTCTAAGTGAAATTGTGCCAAGGACCTGGTCCCTGGGATAAGTAGTGGGCATCAACTTTTTTCAATTAGTATCAGAGCAGGGTTTTTATAAAGGCTAGCACCTGAAAAAGATCCCATGGTTTCCCCCCAACTGCTCAAGAATGCTCATCTCAAACAAGACCACCAATGTTTAATGATAAGTACTATGACTGGTGGAAAAATAGGATGATGGATCACCTCATTGGTGAAATTGCTGATTTGTGGAATGTCATACTAGATGGCCCTACTATCTCTATAAAGGCATCTATTGATGGGAAGGACCAAATTTCCAAGGACAGAAAAGAATGTGATGCTACTGATAAGATAGCTATCCAAAATAATGTCAAAGCTAGGAAAATTCTCATCTGTGGTATTAGACGTGATGAATACAATAGGATCTCCTCCTGTCAAGATGAAAAACAAATATGGGATACTCTTCAAACTGTTCATGAAGGTATTATTGTTGTGAAGAAGGCTAAGATAGACAATTTAAACAGGCAATATAAACTATTCGGTATTAAGGAAGAAGAGACTATTCAAGATATGCATACCAGGTTCACTACTATTCTCAATGAGATCTATTCCCTAAAAGAATATATTCCTATTGGAAAGGCTGTTAGAAAACTCTTAAGTGTACTGCCTGAATCCTGGGAAAGAAAAGTGGAAGCCATTACTAAAGTTTGAGATCTGGATACTTTATCAATGGATGAACTCATTGGAAATTTGACAACATATGAGCTGAAGAAGAATCAAGAAAAGGACATTGGAACTAAGAGGAAAGACAAAACTATTTCTCTTAAAGCTACTGAGATTGCTGACTATGAAGAAGAAAATTTAGCTCTAGCTACTAGAAAATTTCAACGTATGTTCAAAAGGGGTCAAAACTTTCAGAGGAAACCTTCCAAAGTCCAGGAAAAAGATGCCCAGCTACGTCACAAATGTGACAGCCCAGATCACTTCATCAAATTCTGTCCTCTTTGGGTTGTAGAGCACAAGAAAGCTATCATTAAGAAGCCTAGATATCAAACTAAAGAGCTCACGGTTATATCACATAGAAAGATAACTTCTCAAGAAGCTGACATAGCTATTCAAAAGGCCCTAGCTGCTATGGGATAAATCACTAATGAATCTGATAATGAAGATCCCAACAATCAATCCCTGCTGGCTGTAACACCCCAGAATTTGATCCAGCTTTTAAACTCAGAACTAATAAAAATTTGGAAACTTCCAAGGATTACGAGTCAACTTCACTACCCGTGGAAGGAACCACGAGCCATGGAAGTGACCCGTGAAACCAGTCTTACAGATCATCCTCAGGTCTAGGAACCATGAGACAGGTTCACGATCCATGGATGGTTCCATGAGTCATGGAACCAACTCGTGGAACTCAGACTGAGGGTTGCCAATCTCCCTAGGAACCACGTGTGGGATCCATGACTCATAGAAATTTCTATGGGTTGTTCTGTTAAATCGTGGGAAGTCTTCCGCAGCTTGAATTTTAGGCTCGGGAACTACGAGACAAATCCACGACTCATGGTTACTTCTACGGCTCGTGAAAGGGACCCATGGAATCTGAAGTCGAGTTTTAAAATAGCTTTTTCCTAATTATATCCGAGGGGTACTTTAGTCATTATCCACCCTTTTAACTCTTAAATGATGTCATTTTGACTATTTCTAGAAGGATTTTCACCCTCATTAGCCTAAGTCCCTTCTCATAACCTCATTAATCTCCCAAAAAGGAAAAGAACTCCTTCAAGCTCCAAGTTCAAGTCTCTTTTTCTTTTCAATTACAAGTAGGTTAGCTTCAATCAAGGTATGTGGGTATCCAACAATGGGTTTCTTTCACCCTTGTGCCCAAAACCCCCAATTCTTACTTTGAATTATGAACTTGTGAAATTAGAGTTTTGATCTAAATTGGGAAACACTTATGAAATCACTTTCTATGCATCAATTCATGGTTTCTTATGGTTTATTTATGATTGGAATAAGATTCCTTAATTGGTTTCAAAAGCCCATGCATTAAAGTTGATTTCTAGCATGATTCCATTGAATTGCATATTTTCAAGTAAAAGTTTACATGTTTAAATAACATGTCTTTAAGTATCTATGAAATTGCATGCCTAATTCTTCAAGTATGAATTTAGAAAAGAAAAAGTATGTTTGGAATTATGGCCATACTAAGCTTCAAAAACTTATGATATGAGAATTGCATGATACCCGATGTGTTTTCATGCTTTTCAATAAGATTTGGCATGAGATTGTGCCACTATAAATTTATGAGCTATGTGTACATATTTTGGGAGTAGTATTTAGCACTGAGCGACAATGGTTTGATTACCCAAGTCCAAACTATATTGCCAGCGTAGGTTATGAATTGCCCTATGGGCTTATGGGAGTGGTTCCATATCTTGATGTATGGTGTCCTGTGCTTTAGCGGGCATTAAGGCAGCTTTGCCAACTAGGGTTATATAGTTGGATATGGTGACTCATTCCTTGGCATAGTTTAAGTCAGCTTTGCTAACTAGGGTTATATAATTAGATTCCATATAGCTCGCATGGTCTATTGTCGGTTATAAGAAACTCCGTACGAATGTTTTGACTTGTTTAAACTTATAATATTTATTTGAAGTTTTGACTCTTATCTCATGTTTACCACTCAAGTTATGATGTGCACTTATGATATTCCTTTTTACATAAACTCAGTTTTAAGTATGTTTTCATCATATTCATGCATATCTCACATACTCAGTACATCCTATAGTAATGACGCATTTTGTGTTGCATCCTTTGATGATGCAGATTCAGGTTTGTTCCCTCACACTCGTGGCTAGATCTTGTCGGAGTCCCAGTTTCCATTGGTGAGACCTCATTATCCGAGGTCCAGTATTAGACCTATTTCTCTTATGTTATTTTCTTTGGATTTCTCAAGCTAGTTGGGGTCTTGTCCCATCAGCTCTTATGATAGTTTAGAGGCTTCAGACATAGCTAGACTTGTTTTCCATTTTATGAAGTTGATACTTCTTAAACCTTGTCCTTATTTAAGTTATGGTTGCCTATTTGTATCTAGTATGCTTCTACTATGTTTCTTGAATTTATTTCTGAGTATGCTATGACCAAGGGTTAATCTGGAGAACTTGTGTTCTGGGTTCCATGTTATGTCTAAGGGGTAGTCTCGGGGCATGAAAAACTTGGTATCAGAGCCTCAGGTTCAAGAGTCCTAGGGTGTCTGAAGCCACATCGAGTAGAATCTCATTCATGTGTGTGAAGCGCTCCATACATATTAGGGAGAGGCTATGAGATATCTTAGGAAAATTTCACTTATTTCATGATCATATCATGCGATGCAGTTTAACTCTAACATCTCTCTAATGCTTTTCTTGTACATTTCAGATTATGCCTCGATATGCTATGCCTCACCGAGCCGCTCAGAATGTTGCTCCTCCAGTTTTGGCCCCCGAGGTCACGAATGAGGAGTTCAGGAATGCCATCCATTTGCTAACCCAGACCATGGCCACTCAGGCCAACCATCCAACTTCTATCCCCATCCACCCTCAAGGTGGGGTAGCGGCCTGGGTTCGTGATTTTGTCTGAATGAACCCACCTGAATTTTGGGGTTTGAAGGTGAGTGAGGACCCACTTAGCTTTATTGATGAGGCGAAGAAGATCTTTGATGTTATGCAAGTAGGTGATGTTGATTGTGTGGAGCTCTCATCCTATCAACTCAAGGATGTAGCCCATATCTGGTTCACACAATGGAAGGAAGCTAGAGCCAGGGACGAGGTCTTTATGATTTGGGAGTGTTTTGAGAGGGCCTTCCTCGATCTGTTCTTTCCTCGAGAGTTAAGGCAAGTGAAGGCTGAAGAGTTTGTGAACTTGACACAGGGGTCGATATCAGTCCAAGAGTACAGTTTGAAGTTCACTCAGTTGTCTAGGTATGCCCCATCTATGGTAGCAGACCCGCAGGATCAGATGAGCAAGTTTATCTATGGGGTTTCAGATATGGTGAAGAAGGAGTGTAGGACTGCTATGATATTGAGTGATATAAACATTTCCAGACTCATGACCCATGCTCACTAGATCGAAGGAGACAAGCTTAGGAAGATGGCTAGGGAGGCCAAGAGGGTAGATCCGAGGGTTTAGGTTTTGGCCATCAGAAGTCCGGAGGCGTACATCACTTTTCCTTTCAGAAAAGGTTATCAAGACTCGTGCATTCTTCAACCAGTGCTTCTTCTCAAGCCTCCAAGCTCCGTCATGATTAGTCTAGTAGAGGTTCAGGCTCTTATTCGTAAGGTAGTGGTGCAAAGGGGTCTTCTTTCCCCATTTGTACCAAGTGTGGAAAGACTCATCTTGGTGAGTGTCTAGCCGGTTTAGGTAGTTGCTTCGAATGTGGTCAGGCTGGACATTGGATTATATTTTGCCCTTCAGCTAAGAAGGGACAGGGTGGTAGTAGGGCTCAGTCTACGCCAGCAGCTTCAGGAGGTCGACCAGCCCATCCGGGCATTACTTCTAGTTTTGGTGGTCAGCGCCAGAACTGCCTTTATGCTATGTCCTCTCATCAGGACCAGGAGAGTTCACATGATGTTTTCACTAGTATGTTGAAAGTCTTCTCTCTTGATGTGTATGCTTTGTTGGACCCCGGAGCCTCCCTATCTTTTGTGACCCCTTATGTAGCATGCAAATTCAAAATTTATCCTGAACTGCTTTTAGAACCCTTTTGTGTTTCTACTCCTATTGGTGAGTCAGTCCTAGCCAGAAGAATCTACTGAAATTGCCCTATCTCAGTCCTTCATAGAGTCACTTCAACGGATTTAGTAGAGTTGGAGATGACTGGTTTTGATTTTATTCTTGGTATAGATTGGTTGTATATTTGTTTTGCTTCGGTTGATTATCGTACTCGAGTTGTTAGTTTTAAGTTTCCAAATGAACCCGTCTTAGAATGGCAAGGTAGTCCTCCTTCCTTGAAAGGTCATTTTATATCTTATCTTAAGGCTAGAAAGATAATTTCTAAGGGTTATGTTTATCATATAGTTCGGGTTATGGACATGGAGTCCAAATCTCTATCTCTTCAATCTGTCCCTGTTGTGAATGAGTTCCCTGAAGTGTTTCCCAAAGATTTTCCCGGAGTCCCTCTTGAATGAGAAATCGACTTTGGGATAAATCTTTTCCCAGATACGAATCCTATCTCTATTCCTCCCTATAGAATGGCTCCTGCGGAACTTAAGGAGTTAAAGGATCAGTTGAAGGATCTTATTGATAAGTGTTTCATCAGGCCTAGCATTTCTCCATGGGGTGCCTCAGTCTTATTCGTGCGAAAGAAAGATGGGTCCCTCAGAATGTGTATTGACTATTGTCAGTTGAACAAGGTCACAATCAAGAATAAGTATCCCATTCCTAGGATTGATAACTTGTTCGATCAGCTTCAGGGTGCTAGTTTTTTGTCCAAGATCGACCTTAGATCTGGTTATCATCAGCTTCGTGTTTGAGAGTGTGATATTCTGAAGACAGCCTTCAGAACTCGGTATGGTCATTATGAATTTGTTGTGATATCTTTTGGTCTAACTAATGCTCCTGTAGCCTTTATGGATTTGATGAACCGTGTGTTCAAGCAGTATTTGGATATGTTTGTGATTGTTTTCATTGATGATATTCTTATCTATTCTCGGAGTGAGGAGGAGTATGCAGACCACTTGAGAGTTGTGTTGCAGACTCTCAAGGACCGGCAGTTATTTGCTAAGTTTAGCAAGTGTGAGTTTTGGATGCAGTCTGTTGCTTTTCTGGGTCATATTGTGACTAGAGATGGTATTCGAGTTGATTCTAAAAAGATTGAGGCAGTAAAGAACTGGCCTAGACCCACTTCTCCGTCCGATATTAGGAGCTTTTTGGGTTTGGATGGTTACTACAGGATATTTATGGAAGGATTTTCTTCCATTGCTGCCTCTTTCACTCGATTGACTCAGAAGAAGGCTAAATTTCAGTGGTCTGATTTGTGTGAGAAGAACTTTCAGGAATTGAAGACTAGGTTGGCCACCGCTCTAGTGTTGGATCTACCCTAGGGCCTAGATGACTTTGTTGTGTATTGTGACGCTTCTAGGATTGGTTTGAGTTGTGTTTTGATGCAACATGGTAAAGTGATTGCTTACGCTTTGAGACAACTTAAGACTCATGAGAAGAACTACCCTACTCATGATCTTGAGTTGGCAGCCGGTGTATTTGCTTTGAAGATTTAGAGACTCTACTTGTATAGTGTTCACGTGGATATATTCACCGATCATAAGAGTCTTCAGTATGTGTTCACTCAGAAGGAATTGAATCTGCGACAAAGAAGATGGCTTGATATTCTTAAGGATTATGATATGAGTGTGTTTTACCATCTGGGTAAGGCCAATGTTGTGGCGGATGCACTTAGTAGATTATCTATGGGTAGTGTGTCTTTAGTCAAAGACGGGAAGAAGGAATTGGTTAAGGAGTTTCATAGGCTGGCTCAGTTGGGAGTTCGCCTCATGGACTCGATAGAAGGTGGTGTTATTGTTCATAATGGTTCCGAATCATCTCTAGTAGCTAAAGTGAAGGCAAAGCAAGACAGTGATCCTATTTTTCTTCAGCTAAAGGGTACAGTCCATCAATAAAGGGTTGAGGTTTTCTCCCAAGGGGGAGATGGTGTGCTTCGTTATCAGGGTCGATTGTGTATGCCAGATGTAGATGGGTTGAGACAGCAGATTTTGACTGAGTCTCACAGTTACAGATACTCCATTCACTCTGGTGCCACCAAGATGTACCATGATCTATGGGAAATCTATTGGTGGAATGGTATGAAGAGGGACATAGCCAGTTTTGTAGCTTAGTGTCCCAACTGTCAGCAAGTGAAGGTAGAGCATCAGCGATCGGGTGGCATGACTCAGGATATTCACCTTCCTACTTGGAAGTGGAAAGCAACCAATATGGACTTCATTACAGTTTTGCCTCATACTCGAAGGCAACATAATTCGATTTGGGTGATTGTAGATCAGATGACAAAGTCATCCCACTTCCTGGATTGAGATGAGAGGAACAAATTGTCCAAAAATTAGTTCAATCAGATAAGAAACGAAATAGAAATCGTGATTTGAGCTGTTAAGACTACAGACTCAGTGGATGATTATGCCAGACTCTATATCCGGGAGATAGTCTGATTGCATGGTGTCCTATTGTCCATCATTTCAGATAGAGGTACTCAGTTTACATCCCAGTTTTGGAAATCATTTCAGAGAGGTTTTGGTACTCAGGTGAAGCTTAGCACAACTTTTCACCCACAGACGGATGGCCAGGTAGAGCGTACTATTTAGACTTTGGAGGATATATTAAGAGCTTGCGTGATTGACTTCAAAGGTAATTGGGATGATCACTTACCTCTTATCGAGTTTGCTTATAACAATAGCTTTCACTCTAGCATCTAGATGGCTCTTTATGAGGCACTTTATGGTCGGAGGTATAGGTCTCTTATTGGTTGGTTTGAGGTAGGTGAGGCAGCTTTAATTGGTCCAAATTAGGTGTATAAGACTATGGAGAAGGTTCAGCTTATTAGGGAGAGGTTGAAGATCAGAGTTGACAGAAATCATATGCAGATGTGAGAAGAACAGAATTGGAATTTGAGGTTAATGATTGGGTTTTTCTAAAGGTGTCACCCATGAAGGGTGTGATGAGATTTGGCAAGAAAGAGAAGCTTAGTCCCCGTTTTGTAGGTCCTTATCAAATTCTAATGAGAGTTGGTAGCATTGCTTATGAGTTGGATTTGCCATCGGATTTAGAAGCGATTCATCTAATTTTCCATATTTCCTTGTTGAAAAAGTGTGCTGGTGATCCGACCTTGATTGTTCCTTTGGAGGATGTTGGTGTGAAGGATAGTCTCACTTACAAGGAGGTTCCCGTGGATATCCTTGATCATCAGATTCGAAGGTTGAGAAACAAATAAGTCGCTTCAGTAAAAGTCCTTTGGAGAAATCAGCTTGTTGAGGGAGCTACTTGGGAAGCAGAATCAGCCATGAAAGCCAAGTACCCTCATCTCTTCCCTTCCGATTCTGTTTCAGCTTGAGGTAATAATTTCCTCCTTTGTATGTCCCTCCTACTCTACTCCACTAGTTCCTCTCATGATCCTATCATGCATTTGTGTTTTCGAAGTTGACTCAATCATGTTTTAAGTTGGAAGCTCAGTTTTCATGTTTGCTCTTCAGATTTTACGTATTGTTGATTGGTTGGGCTGTTTTCTCTTCAATTTTCCCTTGTTTAGTCTTCATTCTAGGACTAATGATCCCAAGTGGGAGATATTGTAACACCCCAGAATTTGATCCAGCTTTTAAACTCAGAACTAACAGAAATTTTGAAACTTCCAGGGATCACGAGTCAAGTTCACAACCTGTGGAAGGAACCATGAGCCGTGGAAGTGACCTGTGAAACCAGTCTTGCAGATCATCCTCAGGTCTAGGAACCACGAGATAGGTTCACGATCCATGGATGGTTCCATGAGTCATGGAACCAACTTGTGGAACTCAGACTGAGGGTTGCCAATCTCCCTAGGAACCACGTGTGGGATCCACGACTCGTAGAAGTTTCTACGGGTCGTTCTGTTTAATCATGGGAAGTCTTCCGCATCTTGAATTTTTGGCTCAGTAACCACGAGTCCAATCCACAACTTGTGATTACTTTTATGGCTCGTGAAAGGGACCCATGGAATCTGAAGTCGAGTTTTAAAATAGCTTTTTCCTAATTATATCCGAGGGGTACTTTAGTCATTATCCACCCTTTTAACTCTTAAATGATGTCATTTTGACTATTTCTAGAAGGATTTTCACCCTCATTAGCCTAAGTCCCTTCTCATAACCTCATTAATCTCCCAAAAAGGAAAAGAACTCCTTCAAGCTCCAAGTTCAAGTCTCTTTTTCTTTTCAATTACAAGTAGGTTAGCTTCAATCAAGGTATGTGGGTATCTAACAATGGGTTTCTTTCACCCTTGGTCCCAAAACCTCCAATTCTTATCTTGAATTATGAACTTATGAAATTAGGGTTTTGATCTAAATTAAGGAAAGCTTATGAAATCAGTTTCTATGCATCAAGTCATGGTTTCTTATGGTTTATTTATGATTGGAATAAGATTCCTTAATTGGTTTCAAAAGCCCATGCATTAAAGTTAATTTCTAGCATGATTCCATTGAATTGCATATTTTCAAATGAAGTTTACATGTTTAAATAACATGTCTTTAAGTATCTATGAAATTGCATGCCTAATTTTTCAAGTATGAATTTAGAAGAAAAAGTATGTTTGGAATTATGGCCATGCTAAGCTTTCAGAACTTATGATATGAGAATTGCATGATACGCGATGTGTTTTCATGTTTTTCAATAAGATTTGGCATGAGATTGTGTCACTATGAATTTATGAGCTATATGTATATGTTTTGGGAGTAGTATTTAGCACCGAGCGATGAGGATTCGATTACCCAAGTCCAAACTACATTGCCAGCGTAGGTTATGAATTGCCCTATTGGCTTATGAGAGTGGTTCCACATCTTGATGTATGGTGTCCTGTGCTTTAGCGGGCATTTGGGAAGCTTTGCTAACTAGGGTTATATAGTTGGATATGGTAACTCATTCCTTGGCACGGTTAAAGTCAGCTTTGCTAACTAGGGTTATATAGTTAGATTCCATGTAGCTCGCATGGTCTATTATCGGTAATAAGAAACTCCCATACGAATGTTTTGACTTGTTTAAACTTATGATATTTATTTGAAGTTTTGACTCTTATCTCATGTTTACCACTCAAGTTATGATGTGCACTTATGATATTCCTTTTTACATAAACTCAGTTTTAAGTATGTTTATAATATATTTTTATAATATTCATGCATATCTCACATACTCAGTACATCCTATTGTATTGACGCATTTTGCGCTGCATCCTTTGATGATACAGATTCAGGTTCGTTTCCTCACACTCGTGGCTAGATCTTGCCGGAGTCCCAGTTTCCAATGGTGATACCTCATTATCCGAGGGCCAGTATTAGACCTATTTCTCTTATGTTATTTTCTTCGGATTTCTCGAGCTAGTTGGGGTCTTGTACCATCAGCTCTTATGATAGTTTAGAGGCTTCAGACATAGCTAGACTTGTTTTCCGTTGTATGAAGTTGATACTTCTCAAGCCTTGTCCTTATTTAAGTTATGGTTGCCTATTTGTATCTAGTATGCTTCCGCTATATTTCTTGAATTGATTTCTGAGTATGTTATGACCAAGGGTTAATTCTGGAGCACTTGTGTTTTGGGTCCCGTGTTACGTCTAGGGGGTAGTCTCAGGTCATGACACTGGATATGGTAGAAGCAAAGCAAGGAGACAATCTAGCTCTTCTAGCTATGAGTGATACTGAAGATGACTCTGAAGAGAGACTCAATAGGGACAACTCTTGCCCTCATGGGTGGCTCAAAATCTTACAATGATACTGAGCAAGAAGAGACCAATGTATGTTTCTCTGATCTTAGACCCAACCTACACACATACTCTAAAAAAGAAGCTTGAATCTCTCTCATTTGTTCTCGTACATGCATATTACTCTGTATGTTTTAAGAAAGATAATCTAATAAATTACTATGCATCTCTAAGAATAGAATGTGAGAGTCTTGAGAAAGATAATGTTTCTCTAAAAAACTACCTCAAAGAGTTCTCAGACAAAGGAAAAAATTAGGCTACCATTCTCCAACAAAACTTAGAAGAGGACATTAAGAAACTCAATGCAAGGATTTCAGAGTTGTCTGAGAAAAACAACTCACTGATAAAAGATCTGAGTTAAGTCAAGCTTGAGTTAGAACACAATCAAAAGTGGACAAAATCCTCAACCCTTCTCACTCATATTTAGAACAGTCAATCCACCTCTAAACATGGGCCATTATTTAGACCTGAGTCTTGCAAAGGAAATTACTCCATGAATATAGTGTGCATTGCGTGTGGCAAGGAAGAGCATCTTAAGAATCATTATTCTGAAAAAATGAGAGCTGAACAATAAAATGTGGACTTTATCAATAAACTCAAGACTTAAGAACTAAGAAACATTCTCTCCATAAGAAGGGAACTTCCTCATTGGGCTAAGAGAAATTTAATTCACCCCTTCACTCACAAAAAGGGACCCAAGTTAATCTGGGTACCCAAATATAACCCTTGATTTGTTTACACGAAAACAAGAGAGGAAGGAGTAACCCTTGATACCTTGACAGTGCTTGCTCTAGACATATGACTGAAAGCAAAGAAAATTTCCTCTCTCTTACAAACTTTCAAAGTGGAAGTGTTGCATTTGGAAATGGAAAAACTACAGAAATTGTTGGTATAGGAAAGGTGGGAAGGACTAATTCTCATGTAATTGAGAGTATTTACTATGTGCATGGGTTGAAACATAATCTGCTGAATATTTCACAGATGTGTGATAAGGAAATAATGTGCTATTTACTGCAACTGACTGTACTGTGTCAAACAAAACTAGTGGAAGCTTGGTTCTGAAAGGAAGGAGCCACAAGAATGTGTACAAAGAAGATATCATAGATCCCTTTTAATCTTAATTAACTTGTCTGAGTGCCATGGCAAATAGTTTACCATTATGGCATAAAATCTTGGGACATGCAAGCTTCTCAACCATCAACAAATTGGTGTCAAAAGATCTGGTGTTAGGACTCCCTAATAACAAGCTAGATGAATCTCTTGTGCGTGATGCCTATGCAAAAGGAAAACATGTAAGGTCCTCCTTCAAGCCCAAACAGATGGTAAGTACTACTAAACCTCTCCAACTACTACACATGGTTCTGTGTGTCCCTATGAGAGTCCTTAGTAGAGGTGGAAAGAGGTATGTGTTTGTGATTTTTGATGACTACTCAAGGTTTACATGGATACTTGTTTTGAGTTCCAAGGATGAAACCTTTGATGTGTTCCAAATATTTGTCAAATTGATTCAGAAGAAGCTGAATGCTGAGGTGGTAGGAATACCATCTGACCATAGTACTGAGCTTGAAAATACAAATTTCTTGAACTTTTATGCTGAAAATGATGTGGATCACAACTTTTCTGCACCAAGAACTCCCCAACAAAATGGTATGGTGGAACGAAAGAACAGATCACTGGAAGATATGGCCAAAACTATGCTAATGGCCAGTGGGCTTCCCAAAAGCTTCTAGGTTGAAGCTGTAAACATAGCTTGCTATTTGATGAACAGATATATGATTAGATCATTACTAAACTAGACTCCCTATGAATTGCTCAAAGAAAGGAATCCAAATCTAACTTATCTCAGACCTTTTGGGTGTAAATTCTTTGTTCACAATAATGGAAAGGATGCACTGGGAAAATTTGATGCCAAGAGTGATGAAGGAATATTCTTGAGGTACTCTTCACAGAGCAAGGCTTACAAAGTTTTCAACAAAAGAATAAGTTGTATAGAAGAAAGCATTCATGTCATATTTGATGAAGAGAATTATGAAAATAACTCCAGTGATGAATACAACATGATTGGACTAGTATATGACTCAGAAGATGAGCAAGATAAGGAAGTTCACAAGGATGACACCTCAGCTGTGAACCAGGAAGAATTGCTTGTCTCAGGCGGAACTACTCATGAAGAAGGCTTTTTCTATCATCTAAATGAACTTGGACCCTCCCAACCTAGTGCAGGAAGGAACTGGAAACATAAGAGTTCACATCCTATTGATAATATCATTTCCCCTGTGGACTTAGGTATGCAGATCAGGAATAAAGAAAGAAATATGTGTGCTTACTCAGCATACTTGTCACTCATAGATCCAAAAAATATCAAGAAAGCCCTACAAGATGCTGATTAGATTATAGCAATGCAAGAAGAGTTGAACCAATTTAAAAGAAGCAAGGTGTGACACTTGGTCCCATAACCTGCAAATAGGACCATCGTTAGGAGTAGATGGGTTTTTAGAAACAAATTGGATGATTAAGGAGTGGTAACCAAAAACAAAGTCAGATTGGTGGTACAAGGGTACAATCAAGAAGAAGTCATTGACTATGATGAAACATTTGCACTTGTGGCCAGAATAAAAGCAATAAGGATGTTGATTCCCTTTGCCTCTCATATGGAATTTAAGTTATTTTAGATGGATGTAAAAGGTGTCTTCTTAAATGGGTATCTGATGGTGGAAGTGTATGTGAAGAAGCCCCCAGACTTTGAAAGCTTTAAGCTCCCTGATCGTGTCTATAAACTTGACAAAGCTCTTTATGGACTTAAATAATCCCCAAGGGCTTGGTATAATAGATTTTCCTCTTTTCTCTTGGATCATGGTTACATAAGAGGAAAGATAGATAATACCATGTTCATAAGAAGAGAAGGAGGAAAGATCCTCATTGTGCAAATATATATGGATGACATAATCTTTGGAGCTACTGATGATGTGTTGAGTAAACAATTTGCCTCCTGATGAGTAATGAGTTTGAGATGAGCATGATGGGAGAATTAACTTTCTTCGCAAATAAACCAAACCAAGGCTGGAACATCAATACACCAACAGAAGTATGTCAAGGAATTAATGAAGAAATTTGAGATGGAGAGGGCCAAGACAAATAGTACTCCCATTGCTACTACCATAAAACTTGATAAGGATGCTATGAGGGTAGCTGTTGCTGAGAAAAAATATAGAGGAATGATAGGCTCCTTGCTATATCTCACTGCAAACAGACCTGATATTATGTACACTATGGGCTTGTGTGCTAGGTTTCAATCTTATCCTAAGGAATCTCACCTGAAGGCTATCAAAAAAGTTCTAAGGTATCTTAAAGGTACTCAAGGACTAGTCCTTTGGTATCTTCTTGGTGACTGCTGAGTATGCTGGTTATTTGGTGGATAGAAGGAGAACCTTTGGAATGGCACATTTTTTGATACCATGCCTTGTCTCTTGGGAAACAAAGAAACAGAACTTTGTAGCACTCTTAACTGCTAAGGCTAAATATGTGGCTGTTGCTTCTTGTTGTTCTCAATTTCTCTGGATTAAATAGCAGCTCAGGGACTATGGTATTAATCTAGGGTGCATTCCTATCCTATGTGATGATACAAGTGCAGTCAACATGACAAATAATCTAGTCCAGCATAAAAGAACAAAGCACATTGATGTGAGGCATCACTTTTTGAGAGACTGTGTGGAAAAGGGGTTGATTAAAATGGTGTCTTGTGGAACTGATGAACAAATTGTAGATATCTTCACTAAAGACTTGGGAAGAGAAAACTTTGAGAAGAATAGGTTGACCCTAGGGCTGATCAACCAACTCTAACAGAAGGAAAAGAAAAAGTCTCCCTCAATGATTGACTAGAAAATAAGGTATAAGGTAATGGTTGTTGAATAGTGACTAGTGTAATTAACTCATCGTTGTTCCTTCACAAGATCACAACCACAGATGGAGAAGACATCCCCAGGATCTGAGGATATTATCTAATTTTATATGAAGTAATCTCCTAGAGAGAAGAGGAAGCATTCAAGGATCTGATCCTCAAGTAAGGTACGCACATCCTTTACAAAGTTTTCAAAAGTTAAAATGAAAAAATAATGTTGTATTTGTCATACGAACCTAATCCTCAGCATTCACCCACTTACTCAAATAAGACAAACTCTTAAGTCAGAAAATCAAATGATGTGCCTTTTAATCATTTATTCCTTCTTTCAAAACTGATAACTGTCATTTCAAACCACCCCAATACTTTAACTTTCTCTCTCACAAAACCTTTCATCTTCACAAAACCCTTCACCATAATCTCTTCATACTTTTCTTCTCCAAATCTCCCAACTATCCCTCTAATGACATCTCCTAATCCTTTATCCTCCATTGCAAATCCCAATCCTTCCCCATTTCATTTGGTGGATTACTCTGATAATAAGGACGTGTCCTTATTTACTGGTGCACCTATTCAGGGGGGACAACTGTCAAGATCTCAATCTCCCGCTCTTCTATTTTCCCCTCCTCGATCACCATCCTCCCTTCCCTCTTCAAAACCTTCATCTCCTCAAGCCCAAAAATTAGACTCTCTGAACTACTTTTGGAGTTCAGAAGAAACAAACCCTAATAATCCTCGTTTTGTAGTTCCCAACTCATTTTCCTTTGATAAAGAAGAAGTAGACAGTGATGGGGATATCCATCTTTCCCCAAAATACACTAGAGGAGTTTCCTCCGCCACTCTAGGGTACAAGAAGAAGGGTGCCCATAAACCCAAGGAAAAACCCATATCAAAGCCTACTCTTGAAGCCACACCCTCATCTTCCCTCCTACCAAGAAAACCCTATACCATAAAAAGGACTGTTAATGTAAAAAAAGAGAAAGAGAAGAAGAGAGTCAGGATGGCTAGAGGAAAGAAGAAGATTGGTGATGATGATGAGCTAATTGATCTTGATAAAGAGGAAGAGGATATTGAAAAAGAAGAAGAAGTCCCCCCCCCCAGAGTGGAAGACCAACAAGAACTATGAAAAGTTTTTGAGATTGGGGCTAGTTGGTTATTTTTCTACCCGACACCACCTGAAAAGAAGAGTTCTTAAAAATGAGGTACTTCACAATTCCTTCATTCAACAGTTTCTTGATAGGCTTAGGTTCTAGGGGTATGATCGTTTGTTTAAGGTAGATAAGCATGTACTACATAAGGAAGAGGTGGTGAATTTTAATGCTAATTTCAAAGTGTTAGAGGGGTGGGTAATGAGTTCTAGTGTAGGAGGGGTGGAGATTGTGTTTGACCCTGTCAAATTAGGATAAATTCTGATTGTTCCATCTGAGGGGCTAGAGGAATATGTGTGGAAGACTGATGAGAACTGACTATTGATAAGTTGGTAATCTATCAATTTATTGAGCCTATAATCATGCATTATTGCTATGTTTTGATGAGATTTAGAGGTTCTTATGGCCTTTATTAATATGAATGCAGGTACTCTTGGTCAAAAGTAGAAAACAAGAAATTAGACCCAAAAAATCTCAAAAGGAGTTGAAGAGTGAAGTTGATCAAGAGAGATAAAGATTTTGTCAAAAGGTGCGGCCGCCGTGTGACACGCACAATGCCTGGTGCGGTCCGCACCTCCCTGCGCATGAAGATTAATAAAAGAAGAAGAATTTTGTAAGGGGTGCATCCGTCGTGTGACACGCACAATGCCTGGTGCGGTCCACCCGCACCCCACTTTGCACAACACCCGAAGTTCGTCTGGAGTCACTAGTCTGCTGGGACATGCATGTCGCGGCGCACAACTCTTGAGGGGCATTTTTGTTAACTTTTATATGATGATTTGGGAACCTGCTAAAACCTAATTTCACTCTATTCTCTCCATCTTCAACCTTGGATTCAAATTTTGTAAATTGAGCTTGGATGTTAAAAACTTCTTTCATTAATGAAAGGGAATTTGAATTACCCACTTGGTATTGCTTCTTATTCCTTTAACATGAGTGGCTAAGTCTTCTTGCCTAGGGGTATGTTGATGATCGGTGTTTGAATTGGATATGGGTCTTATTTAATTGTGCTCATAATTGCTAAATTGATATAGGTCTAGTGAATTCTCCATGTTTTAACTCTAAAATTAATGGTTATAAACATTGATTGAAATTACTTGATTGTGTTCTTTCTTGAGAAAGAGGTTCATAATTTTGGATGGGAATTTACTAGTGGGTACTTGGGATTTACATTTAGATTGAGGCTAGAAATAGCTCAATTTGCCAAAAAATACTCATTTAAGAGTCTAAGCTAGAAATAGTGTGACTTACCCAAGCTAAAATTGGTTGGTTATTGTTAAAAACTATGGTGTTTGAACAAAAATCATTGGATAAATGTTTGTGAGATCAAAAGATTAATATTCATGCCTAAAACCAATTCTACCCATGTTGTTTAGTAGAAATTTACGTAATTGAGCAAGTACCTTGACCCGTGTTCAAGTTTCATCGGAAGCATACCCCTAGTCGTCCTCTCTCTTGATATAACCAGCAATTTTCTTTATTGTTTTGTTTGGAATTGAATTGTGATAGTTTCCTAATTCCCTGATTTCCCCTTTTTTTTTTTTTTTATTATTGTTTGAACATTGACTCTATTGGTGATTGATATACGACAATCTTATAGGCAACTCTACCATTTCTCTGTGGGATCGACCCCGACTCTCGTCGAGTTTATAAATTTTGTTTTGCTTAACGATCGCCTTCACCTTTGTATGGAGAGTGTTACTTGAGTGTTATCAAAAATGGCACCGTTATTGGGGAAATTGGTTTTGAGTAGCCTTTATGATTGACTTTTGAAATCGCTTTGTGAGTTTTTGTGAGTTTTTACTTTGTTTGTTATGTTTGATTGTTGAGCAGGCCGCCCATGAGTGAGGTGGGCGACAATGAAAGTGTTGAAGGGTTCATGGACGCAGCCCCTGAGCCTAAAATTCAAGGAGGGGTAGATGCAATCCGCCTACCTCCCACAGTTGGGAATGTGGTATTCCATGTCACTATTACCATGCTCCACCTTATACAAATGAAAGGGTTATTCGGAGGAGCTGCACATGAGGATGCAAATAGGCATATCCAAAATTTCATTGAAATTTTCCAGCCTTTAATCTTCCACAACATCACCCAAAAATCTATTCGGTTTTGCATGTTTCATTTCTCTCTTATGAGAGAAGCCACGACATGGTTAGAGGAGCTTCCGATAGGATCAATCACCTTATGGAATGGTCTTATCAAAGCATTTGTAGTGAGTTTCTTTCCTTCCTCAAGAATGATGCAATTGAGGGATGAAACCACTAACTTTTGTCAACTCCAAGATGAACCATTACATGAGGCGTGGTTGAGATTTAAAAAGAAACTCTTGTTGTGCCCCAATCATGGATTACCGAAAATATACTCCTCCAAAGCTTCTATATAGATTTGAATTCAATGAATAAGTTCGTGGCCAACAACCTTGCTGGTGAAAACTTCATGGATCAGCCTTATGGCATTGCCTCCGCCCTTCTAGAAAGAATGACCAAGACAAATCATGCTTGGCACACGAGGGAGGCACATGTACCCACGGGGGTGACTTTGACTACACTGTCGAATGAGATGCATTGCAAGAATGAGGAGAGAGATTAAGATAATGACGAAGGTTGATCTTTTGGCTAAGCATGTGATGAGGGCTAGAAATATCAAGAGCTTGAATGCCGTGAGCACTCTCGAACTCAAAGCTAGTGATGATGAGGTTCTTACCATTGTGGATAAAAAAATTTGCTACTTGTCGGTGGGTTCTCACCCCGAGTATTATCACCCAAGGGACAAGAATCAAGGTTGAATAAAAGGATAAAGATCATGATGGCAATTGGAGTGACCAAGAAAAACAAAGTGATAGGTACAATCACCGAAATTCAAATCCCTATATACCTCCAAATAAGGTCGATACCTTGTATCAACCCATTGTGAGAAACCCCAGTCATTCAAAAATAGAGGATATGTTGTCATTGGTCTTGAAGAATGTAAAGACGACAAATAGTGGGGTAAATGAGCTTAAGAGCGAGGTGTCAACACTTCACCAAATGGTGAGCTCACACTCAGCCTCAATCAAGCATCCCGAGGCGCAAATGAACCACTTGTCTACCCATATGAATCCTCGGTTGGAGGGGACACTCCCTAGTGACACCACTACAAATCCAAAAAATGATAGCCATGTCATGGATATTGCCACTAGGAGTGGAGGAGTGAGTGGTGAAGATTGAAGAATGAGGTAATATCGTCGAGCTGTGGTGTTAAATCAAGCGCTTCATAGGAGGCAACCTAAGTGTTTTCACCTTATTTTTGTTACCTTGTGTTGTTTTTGGTGTCTTTGTAGGAATGACCAAGTGGAAAATGAGGCAAAAAGGGGATGTGCGAAAGCCCATGCGGTTCGCACATGTCATTGTGCGCATCGCATAGGGCAACGCACCCCCAAATAGAAGACTAGAAGAAAAATTACAAGTTAGAGGTGATGTGCATTGGGATGTGTGTTTTGCACACCCCATTGTGTGCATCGTACCTCCAATCAATCACCAAGCAAAAAGCTGGGCAAAAATTACGCACAAATTCGGCTGGTGCGAAGTAATGTGCGATACGCACATAGGCTTGTGCGAATCGCACATTGCGGCACACCAAGGTAAGTTTTAAAAATTATGTTTGACCTATCCATTGACTGACCCAACCCAGAGACCAACCCAGTGACCTTTCTTCTTCTTTTTCCTCTATTAAAACTGCCACCCTTCTTCTTTTTCTTCCACATTCTCTTAAAATTTCCACAATCCTCTCTCAAAATCTCCCAAAATTCCCTTAAACTCTCCCAGATCTTCTCCTCTCTCACCCTAAATTCCTCCACCACTGCAACACCACCAGTCGCCACCATTATTCTCTGGGCAAAAGTTGGGTTTCCCTTGTTGGCCTTCAAAAGCTTTAATTTTTTCTCTCCTACTTCTAATATTTACTTGTGGTAAGTTCTCCAATGTTAAATACGTGTTTTTATGTTGATTGAGAACTCATATTGTGAAGCATGCTCATTAAAACTGAGATGTTGATTATGGGTGAGATCCAAAAAATTTGGGTCCCTAATTTTGGGTTATATTGTTGATTTTGCTTAGGATTAACTTGGTAGAACTTGAAGTTATGATGATACATGTTGTTTGTGGTAATTTTTAGCCTTAAAAATCTGTGTTTTGGGTGAAGTCTGAGTAACCCACTTGTATTGGTTCATGATTTGGCCCTATGATAGCTTGGGTGATGTTATTCTTAAGGGGAAATCGTCATCTTCATGAGATTTGTGTTAGAATGTGATGTGTGGGGATGAAATTGCAACTACTATTGTGCCTATGTGCTATTTTATTATATTATGCTTGTTGGGTATGTATGATATTGGTTGTGGGGCATGAAATTATTGTTGAATGAATGTGCCTTCTGGTTTTTAATTGAAGGTTTGATGTTCCCAATGATAGACAGGGTAACATCCTTCTTAAGGGAAATCGTTGAGCCTATTCTTTGATTTTGATTATGTTGATGGATTCTAGGGTAGTCTGAGTACCCACATGATTTGGTTTGGTCATAGTATACTTGGCCCTATTGTTAGTTGTTGGTGTTGTTGCTTGGTTCCAAGTGCTTATCGTAGATCTTTCTCTACGAATTACATGCGTAACACACAAAAACACAAGAAACCAAAAGGTTCCAACTGTTTCCTTATGCATTTTGCATGTGACAGGCAGATCTTGATGTGCGAAACGCACAAGGCAACGCACACTGTGGATAAATGGTACAAGTTGACTGATTTATGGGGCATAAGCCAGTGCGACATGCACTTTGGCTGGTGCAAATCGCACCAGCTTTTGCACCCAGAGCAAAAATCACTATAGGTTTCTGGTAGCTTATGCGAAGGCACGTGCGATGTGCACAACCCTTGATGCATTTTGCATGTGGTTCACATGAGCCATCAGTTACCTGTTTTGTTTTTCTCCTTATTTGCATTATGTTCCTTCTACTTAGATAACTTCTTCTAGTATTCTCTTTTACTCATATCCCAAAAATACAAAAAGAGTTTGCTTATTTCTTTGAGTACTCACAATCTCCATGTGCAAAATATGTCTTTTAGCAAGGGAAACACAGGGCGCAACCCAAAGAAGCTATCAGTCATGGAAGAGGCAAGATTTCATTTTGGGGTTGAGGCTATAAAGGCCATCTATGACCGTGATAAGAAAATAACCTTCAACACAGAGATGAGCTTTAACTTGGCAGCAGTCGGGGTGGAGCTACCCAATATCCACAAATAGTTCGCTGATCGAGAATGACAACCATTCTAAGAGGTACCTGGAGGGTACTATAAGGAGGTAATTTGGGAGTTCTTTGCTTCCTATCAAGCCACGTAGGATTCCAAAGGGTATAAGGGGGACATGGATAAGTTACCTAACTTGGATTCAGTCATCATTAGGGGCAAAGAAAGTTTGCATCACTCCAATTGACATAAATGTCATTTATTAGGGTAACCCAATCGAGCCTGCACCTGCACTCTTAGCTAAGTTAACTACCGAACCCAAGCTATATCAGGAAACTACCCCTATCTTTGCTTTTGACACTCCTATTTGGGCCACTATGGGGGGTGGTATTCTGAGAAGGACGTTATACTTTGAAGCCCATCTATGGTATGACCTTGTCCGCATCCGATTCCTGCCATCGCAGAATAATCAAAAGATAACCCAAGATGGAGCCATTTTGATTGCCACTATTATAATGGGAGAGCATGTCAATTTTGGGGAAATCACAGCGATGGTAATAAGGAGAAAAGCATGCAAGGGTGGTGATTCATTCCCCTTCCTGGTGCTCATCAGTAAGCTTTGTGCTAAAGCTGCTATCCCCTACTTCAGTTGTGACCAGGTTACCTCTGTTGTTGGTGTGATTAACCTTGATAGAAAAACAAACAAGGATGGTCCTAGGTTTAAGAGGCACATGATAGAGCCCTCAGAGGAGGTTGAGGTTGATGAATTTGATGCTGAAGCAAATGCTTCCTCTCCTTCTCGGGAAGCCTCAGAAGCACTTACCCCAGTAGATGCTACATCTAGAGAGCCAGTGACCTAGAGTAGCCTCTAATATATGGTTTACAAGACCTATAATCATGATAGGCAGTTGAACGATTTAGCTAATAGGCTACTCGGTTTAATTGACAAGGTTATCAAGAAGGCCATTAACGGAGTGGTAGATAGTGTGAGTAAGCTCTGCGAGAGAGTGGACGTCATTGAGGGGGATGTCAAGGAGATTCGGAAGGATGTTGATAAAGCAAAAGGCAAGGCCCTGATTTTTTAGGTAGATTTGAGTGCCATGCCAATGCCGCGACACACTCTTGGTCCCTGGGATGACTTGTTTGCAGCTTATGATGATAATGAGGCAGAGCTGGATGATGATCAGAATACAGAGTTTCAGTAGGCGCTCAAAGAGTCTGCACTCACTTTGCACTCCCAAAAGGGTGGTGCAGGCATTAGTACGGAGGCAGCGGATGATGATGAGGCATAGTCTTCCCCGGAAGTTGTTGCACCCCTTCCTTTACTTCTTTGAGCTTAAAGCGTTGAGGTCAATGTTTATTTTCATAGGGGAGGTGGTGTTATTTGGTATTATTGCTTTTGGTTGCCCGTGTTGAGCGTTGAGATATTTTATTGCCCTTGTCAGGCTTTTATTTCCCTGTTAGATAATTTATTTGGCCTTTATCGGGCATGTTTTGAATGATTGCAACATTGCCCTTGCCGGGACTTTTCTTTATCTTAGTTTTTTTTATTAGTGCTTAACTGTGCCCTCGCCTAGCTTGATGTTTTAAATTTTATTTATGTTGTCGGGTTAGTCTTACACGATTCCATTGTTTCACTATCCGTGCCTTGCAAATTTGCTAATGCCTACGCCGAGGCCTATTTTCAAATGACTCATAAGCACTTAAATTTGTAATTGCCTTGTTAATATTAGATTAGCAATAAACTCCAAGGGTTTTCTTAATACCCTGGTTCTTTTCCAAGGAGCAAAATATTTTATTTTATTTTTCTTTTATTTCTTTTTGTGTCGAACCAGGTTGGTGTTTTCCTATGATAGATTGAAAGGCGACTTTCTTAAGAGTTCCCAAGTTTTAGCTTTAGATTGAGTCTGTGCTATGCTTGTCTCGAAATGGACCTACCAAAAAAAATCTTGGCAAGAAGTTTTAGAAAATTAAAGGAAAGAGGGAAAATATTTTTTTAGGAAAGCATTCTCTTTTCATGACTTGCACACTCTCGCTTTGGCTAGATCGATTCACAAACGAGTGTGTAATGAACTCAGAATAGCTTGTCAAAAGTCATTTGTCCTAATTAATTTTTAGACAAATGTGGAAATTCTTGTGATATGATGCCTTGTGTGGTGAGGCTATCCTTTGATTCTTGTGCATGTGTGTCGTCTAGAACTTGCCCCAAATGTGATTCAAGGCGAAATCCTAGATGTGACCGAGCATGGAAAATGATCTTATGTCACGCCCCCGAGCCTACACCCTGGAAGTAACACGATGCTTAGAGTCACGAGTGACACTAAGCTAACCCATGGCCTGGAATACTACTGAGATACAAACTGAAAGATAATGCGGAAGCTGAAATGTGCTGAGCTCTTGGGTTAAAACATGCTTCTCCTAAATATCTTGGGTTTTGAAATCTATTTGCAGGAATTCATGTAAAAATCATTCTAACAAGACTAGTAGTTATGTAGAATCATCAAGAAATTGAATTCATAGTGAAACACATGTTTGGGTAAGAACCCTAGAATCATAACTTGTAAAATCATACTGAAATCTGAAACTTTGGGCATGAGGATGAAAGGAAACCCTCATTGAAATCCCACATACCTGGTGGATGATAATCCTTGAAGAGAACCTGAAGTTGAAGCTTGGAAGAGAAAGCCCTAGGTCTGAACTTTGGAGAAGAACGCTCTTTTCTTCTTTGAAATAGACTTGAGAGAAAGAATAAGGAAAACTGATGGTTTGGAGGTATTTTACTTAATAAAATAAGCCTAAAACTATTTATAGTCATAGCTAAAAGGAGAAGAAATAGTCTGAAATACCCCTGGGAAATTAAATTAAAAATTACTGAAATTCTCAAAATATCAAACCATGGATTGGTTGATGGGCCGTGGTTCTGAATGAAGTACCGTCAATTGAGTCGTGGTTCTGTCCTTGAGTTATGGGGTTCTCTGAAGGTGATTCTATGAGTTTACAGGATGGACCGTTATTTTAAATGATGACCCATGAAGTCACCGTGGAAATCTGGAAGAAAGGCTAAAAATTGACAAACCATGGGTCATGATACAGACTGTGGTTTTGTTCTACGGGTCGTGGACCAACTCGTTGTTTTGAAGGTGAAAATTCTAAGTTGCAGGTCTGTTTTCACAAGTCACAGTATGGACTGTGGTTCAAAACCATGGTTCATCATCCCGTCCATAGTCACTGACAGTGGTGCAGTAAAATGCCCATAACTTCTTACTCCACACTTGGATTAATACGCGGTTAGTGGCGTTGGAAATAAGACTCAAAAATCTTTAATTGGGTGGGTACTAGGCTACCTAACTCTTCATATTTTAGTAGGTGTGATCATTTAAAGATGACACTAGTTTAGTCTTACATGAAAACTTGTTTGGTTGGGGTGCTTCCAACTTAACTTGCTTCTAGGAGTTCCTTATGAACATGATTCACATCCAAAGCACTCACCACACTAGGAAAATGATCATTACACTCATGAAATGGTTTGGGTTTTAACTTATAATTTTTGGGGTGTTACAATATCTCTCCCTTGGGATCATTCGTCCTCGAATGAAGACTAACTAGGCTGAGGTTGTGGGGAAAGAGCTGCAATCCCACCAAATGAGTTCTATAATTGGAGTACTAACATGGTCACTGATTTCTGACTAAAATATGAATTGAGTTAGGTTTGTGAGGCATGTATGCATACTGAGAGCATAATACCAGTAATAGAACATGAAACTGAGTATCCAATATGATAACTGGTTTGGATTGAGAGTAGGGACTCAGTTGAAATTCATAGAGAATGAAATCTTAGAAATCACAATTAACTGGAAGGAACATAAAACTGAGAGGAGTAACTGTACGAGAAAACTATTCTCTTCTAAATTGAACTCACTAACATGGACTGAACTGATCGTAGGGCCTTCTGACCTTAGGAATGATTACCGGCAGGTCTGAACTGGTCTGATATGAGGAGTCTACTATCTTGCTATCTAAAGCTGTTGGACATAAGGTATGGGCACCCTGGGTAGGGAGTAAGAACAAGACTATTCACGCCTTAAACAAAATAGTTGATAGCTTTTAAGCTGAGGAACACCCTTTTTAGCTACACCAACTTCTCTTAATACCACACTTACCATTTGCAACTAAAATTTTCATCAACACACATATAGATGCTAAGGTCTGAGTCTAACTACCTACTTTTACCATGTTCAAGCCTATCTCGACTAAATCTCTTGCATATGGAGTTATCTCTCAAGAATGATATTCCTTCTTATCACAAAAATCAACTAACCTTGAAGTCTAATCAATGGGTCACTAGTCGCACAAAGCAAAGGCATATACGTATTTCATCATGACATTCAAGACTATGAAATGATCATCTTATGGATTCTTTGTAGCTGACACTACCTGAGACTCATCTCCTCTTCCCTAGCATATCTAGAAACTGTAACTGCAAGAACTTCTACAAAGGGACACTAAAAGAGGAAAATCTAGTACTTCCCATCCAGGATATTACTTAGCTTCCTCTACTAACAATTGTGATGACATAATCTAAGATTACTGAAGGAATAGAGTGGGAGCATGAGCATCACGAATGAAGGAATAATGATTGGTCTTGACTTATACTTAGCGTGATCTAGCCACTCAAGGTGAGGTCTGAGAAGTCAAGTGAAAAGGCCTGAGTGTCTCATATTCTGGACATATGAAGCATGGTTAGAGTAAGGAAATCATAAGCATGAACTGTTTAAGAAATCTAGTCTGTGCATATACATGATGTAACATGATTTCACTAGCCATTAAGGCGTATCTTGAGGACTGAACTGAGTTCATAGAACTGAGCATACTATGAGATATGAGTTTACTTGTATAACGAGTCTCATGGCATAAAGTTGGAATTCATAGAATCGTAGAGTAAGACTGAAATTACTGTCTGGAGTAATTTTTTGTTTGTTCTAGGAGCTGAGTATGGACATGAATATGTGATAACGCCCAAACTACACCTCAATTTAAGAAGCGTAAGCGGTCGTCGTCAAATATAGAACCCAACAGAGGTTGGGGTCGATCCCACAGGTAATAAGGTGAAATTTAAGTCTTTAGTGAATTAGATGACTAATGGTCGATAGTTTCCGGTAAATAGGGGGGTTTGTGTGAACAATGTGTAAACAAAACGAACAATAATGTATGAGTGAAAATTAATATGAGATAGAACTAGGGAAGTGTTCACCATGGCATTGTAACAATGTCGATTCAAGCTTAACCGGGTTCTTTCTTATATGCATGTCACGATGTGATTGAATTAATAGTATCATCTAAACGTTTCTCAACCAAATAGACGAATTTCCTTTTCAATTCTCTCGAACTTGAAAAGGTGAGCTTTTATATTTCAATCCTAAACATCAAGTAGATTAATCTAGTTATAGCATTAATCATAAGACGAGAGTTGGTAGTCTTGAATCCTCGTAGTTAATCAAATTTCCCGGTTTTAATTTCTTTACTCAAGAAAATTAAACCTAGGCATGTTCTAATGTTTGCAACCACTAGAAAACGTGAAGAATGAATGATTAACAACGTGACAATCATAAATATTGAACCCGACGCTACCCGGAATCTATAATGCTACTTTTGCCATGGCTCCCACAACCCTAGTTGTGGAAGTTTAGTTAATCATGCTAGAAGAAGAAGAGAAGAAAGTCATATTCATAATAGAGAGAAAATATTCTTACAATATAATGAAAACAAGCTTCAATTATCCAAAAACAAGAAACCAAGATCCCAAGAACAATCAAGAACAAGATTGAGGAGGAAGAAAACGTGTGTAGCGTGTTTCCTCTCTCAAGAATCGCTCCAAAACTCCTAAAACTATTGGGTGAACTATTGTAAAAGCCACACATAAAATAAACCTAACATAGGGTATTTATAGGAGTCCAGGAAATAAAGTCCCAAAAACGTTCGGATTCTGCATTGCGGACTGCCTCACTGTGACGGCCAGGCTGACGGACCGTCACAAGCTTGATGGACCGTCGCCGGGGTCGTCACCACTAGGCAGTGGACTGCCTCCACTTGACGGTCTCTGTGACGGACCGTCACATGTGTGACGGACCGTCATTCAGGCCGTCACTCTTAACCAGAATATCGCTTTTGATCGTATTTCCTTCCTTTTCTACGTTTGTCTCCCTTTCCTGAAAACATAACATAAAACATCAAAGACGACGACGGTTGCTTGAAAACTTACGATTGTTCTTAGTTTAGAGGCGTCGAAAGTGTCGTAGAATGGCGGCACATCAACACCCTCAACTTAAAATGTTCGCTTGTCCTCAAGCAACATAACACAAAAAACAATAAAATGACTCAACTAAGAAAACAAACTCGTGTCTCTAGCAACTCATGGTCATTCAATGCTTATTCGATTTCAAATCAAGCTCCCTAGTAGCACACAAATGTATGAAACATTAACTTGCAAGGATCCAAACATGTCATTCCGATATGATAGAACATTATGCATACACACGCACAGCTATATCTAACAGTCAATAGACAATACAGAAATCTTGGTGCCCTCACCACAAAGAAGTCCCACACACAAGATTTAGGACTAGGTGAGACGCTCACACTCACAAACGATTTCAAATGATGCACATGAGATGCCATAAGCTTGCCCTTACTATTCTATTTCAGTTCTTCAGAAAGCCGTTCAGGATCACTACAGGACTTGTTTTGGCTTGTAATGCGGCTTCGGGTGCAGGTAGGATACGTTTGGGGAATAGTGACTAAACCCTCCTTGGATTCACCGACCCATTATTTCCACATAACTTTACTTATTCACCTCCTTATTCCCTTCTTTCTAGCTACAGGTGCGGCCTCTTTATTTTGACACTTCTTTTTATTTCTTTTTCGTTCTTTTTCATCTCCTTTTTTTGTTTTTCTTCGTTTCTTTATCTTTTTCTTAGACACACACCCGGAATTTTCATTCTATTCACAACCAATCTTATCCATCCTATTTTTCTTCTCATTTACCTCTATAGTAGCCACCCTCAACTTAGGCTGATTGCCTGAGTTGAGGTGCACGATGTCCAAGGAGGACCAGGGGTGACGGGTTATTGCAAGAACATGGTCAATTATGGCTCAAACAGGGATCAAGAGGATTATTTGCATTTGGACAGTCTTATAGGTTAAGTGGACTGCACACAAAAAGGGTCTGTGATCCTTTCCCAAGCAACCAACTTCAAACTTTAACAAAATAGACCGGGCAAGTTCTAGATGCATGCACAGAGTAAGAATTTATAACAATAAGCTCACACACACTTGGCACCAAGAACCCATACCACTACCAACTATCAAGACAACAACTCGGCTTAAGCATACTTGTTCCAATCATAACCACACAATGACATCCAAGGATCCAGACAGTCAATCGTTTCAACATAAGTACAAAATCAACTTTTTCAGAGGGGGCTCCTTTTAGTTCAAATATTAGAAAAAAACGCCATGCTTGCTATAGACACTAGAAAATAACTAAAATTTAAATGACAACCTAAACATGTCGGTTCTACTAGATAGCACACCGGAGGGAAAAGAAACACGGCAACAAAAACCCTCGGTGGTGAAAGACTCACAGGTAACCCAACACCCTCAACTTAGACTCATGCATTGTCCCCAATGCATACATGTGAAAACTAAAACTGTGAGAGAAAGGAATACCTGTGAAGTCCATGGGGCTCAGAGTTTGGCATGATGTTGGAGACCTCCAGGGTCTCCAAAGCAGGCGAAATCAATGGAATAGGTGCCAACTATCCCATCCCGTTGAGCTCCAACTTCTTCTTTTATCGGCTTCGCAGCTAGTCGCGGAAACTTCTTTACTCTTTCTTTACTGATTTTCTTGCGGTGTTTTCTCTTTCTTGATTTGTTTTCACCGTTTTTCTCGACCTGTTTCCCTTCTTGCAATCGCAACTTCATTCTTGTAATAGCTAGGGTCTCGACAAGACCCTTCTCCTCAATATGCAACTCCGCAGGGACTTCCTCAACCACATCTATGACCGCGACCACTCTCATGTCTCTTGGTTGCTTCATCAATTTACACACATCAAACTTGACAAGTTCATTGTTCAATCTAAACGTCAGTTCATTCCGTTCCATGTCGACCAACACTCTTGCGGTAGCTAATAATTGTCATCCCAAGATTATGGGAACTTCAAAGTCCACTTCGCAATCTAAGATCACAAAGTCAGCCGGGAAGATAAACTTACCAACCTTTACCAGCACATCAGACAATATTCTCACCGGTCGCTTCACTGAACGGTCAGCCATTAGCACTCTCATGGTAGTTGGTTTGGGTGCTCCCAGACCCAGTTGTTTATAGACTGCTAGCGGCATCAAGTTGATGCTCGCACCAAGATCACATAAGGCTCTTCTAAAGTTGAGTTTCCCAATCGTACAAGGAACAGTAAGAGCACCTGGATCTTCCTTCTTTTCCACTAGCGATCTTGAAGAAATAGCACTGCAATGATGGAGGTTATCTTCTGGTTCCAAGCTCACTGACCTCTTTTTGGTAATCAAGTCCTTCATGAACTTGGCATATCCGGGCATTTGTTCAAGCTCTTCCACCAATGGGATGTTTATTGATATCTGCTTGAGCATGGTCATGAAATTTAGGAACTTGCTATCGTCCGCTTTCTTCTTCAAATACTGTGGGAAGGGAGGTGGTGGCCGAGGCATCATAGTTGGAAGTTTTCCAGCTTCCTTGCTTTTATCCGCGGGCCATTGATTAGCCTCCTCCGCCACATGGTTATCCGCAACATCACTTTGAGCTTGAATTACCGGATGTGATTCCGGTAATGTTTTACCGCTTCTTGTAGTGATCGCCATAAAGCTCGCGTCATTCCTCGGGTTTTGGATGGTGTCACTCAACAAGATACCTGTCCTCCTTTGATTTAGAGATGTCGAGATTTGACCCACTTGCTGCTCCAATTGCTTAATCGAGGTGGAATGTGAATCCACTACCTGACTCATTGTTGATAGTTTGGTCCTCATCTCCTTGACCGCGGAGTCAGTAGATTCCACCTTTAGCAGCATCTTCGCCATCATGTTCTCCAATTTGGACGTTCCTGTCTCGGTGTTAGCTCTATCCCGATTTCCATGTGGTACATACAACCCACCTCTATCAGTGTTATTCCTCCAGTTTCCCTGGTCACGATCTTTGTAGCCAGCTTTTTCATAGTAGTTGTCCTTCTGATATTTCCGACCTTGGTTTCCTTGGCCATTGGCCTGGAAACCACCCAAATAATTCGCCTCCTCATCAGATTCAAACTCTGTTGCTCTACCTTGGGAACCCACAGCTTTCACCTGTTCAATACCTCCTGACAACAAATGCTTTGTCAGTAGGTCCAATTGCATCTTCATATGGGCCATATCTTGGTCCCGCTCTTCCTCCTTTCTGCGCTGCTCTGCTGACACCCCAACTGCATAAGTGCTAGCTGCTACTTCTGTATCACGTGTATGCTAGGCCCTGTTGGTTTTGGTGAGCCTGTCCAAAATAGTTGTGGCATCGGCAAAAGTGAGACCCATAAATGCTCCACCTGCTGCGTTATCCAACGTCGGCTTGGTAGCCGAATTCAGTGCCCTGTAGAATGTCTGCATCAAGAAATCTTCGGTCAACTGATGGTTTGGGCATTGTGCCAGCTTTTTCTTGAACCGCAGCCAAGTCTTATGTAAAGCTTCGTGAGGTTGTTGCCTGAAATTGCTAATCTCATCCCTCAACTGTATCATCCTAGAGGGAGGAAAGAACCTTTCTAGGAAAGCTCCTTTCAACTCTCCCCAAGTTATGATAGAGTCGGGGGTTAGCTCTGTTAACCATAACGCTGCCTCATCAGATAGAGACAATGGAAACAACCTGAGTCTAATCGCGGTCTGACTTACTCCCGGCAGTTTGAATGACTTGCAGATACCCACAAAATTCATCAAGTGTCGGTTTGCATCGTCACCAGCAGCTCCATGGAACACTCCTCTCAAGTTCAACAGCTGAATCATCGTGCTAGTAATGTTGAACTTGGCCCCGGGCGCTAGCGAAGGAAACGTAATAGCGCCTGTCGCACCTACTCCATCCAAGTCGATATCCTCATCATTCAACTCCATGTCGACCTCAAGACCACCAGCATTCAAACGTTGTTGGGCTTGCTGAGCTGCAGCGAGTCTCGCTGCCTCTTGTTGTTGTTCATTCATGTTTTGCCTTATCGTCCTTGCAAGCTCGGGGTCGTAGGGTAATATTGGTTCACCCGAGCCTCGGGTACTTGGCATGCACAACTATGTACCCTGTAAAAACAAAAACAACAAATAAAAATAAAAGCAGGAAATATGACTAAGAGTCAAATAAACATACGAGACTTAATAAACAACCGTATTCCCCGGCAATGGCGCCACTTTTTTGATAACGCCCAAACTACACCTCAATTTAAGAAGCGTAAGCGGTCGTCGTCAAATATAGAACCCAACAGAGGTTGGGGTCGATCCCACAGGGAATAAGGTGAAAGTTAAGTCTTTAGTGAATTAGATGACTAATGGTCGATAGTTTCCGGTAAATAGGGGGTTTTGTGTGAACAATGTGTAAACAAAACGAACAATAATGTATGAGTGAAAATCAATATGAGATAGAACTAGGGAAGTGTTCACCATGGCGTTGTAACAATGTCGATTCAAGCTTAATCGGGTTCTTTCTTATATGCATATCACGATGTGATTGAATTAATGTTATCATCTAAACGTTTCTCAACCAAATAGACGAATTTCCTTTTCAATTCTCTCGAACTTGAAAAGGTGAGATTTTATATTTCAATCCTAAACATCAAGTAGATTAATCTAGTTACAGCATTAATCATAAGACGAGAGTTGGTAGTCTCGAATCCTCGTAGTTAATCAAATTTCCCAGTTTTAATTTCTTTACTCAAGTAAATTAAACCTAGGCATGTTCTAATGTTTGCAACCACTAGAAAACGTGAAGAATGAATGATTAACAACGTTACAATCATAAATTTTGAACCCGACGCAACCCGGAATCTATAATGCTACTTTTGCCATGGTTTCCACAACTCTAGTTGTGGGAGTTTAGTTAATCATGCTAGAAGAAGAAGAGAAGAAAGTCATATTCATAATAGAGAGAAAAGATTCTTACAATATAATGAAAACAAGCTTCAATTATCCAAGAACAAGAAACCAAGATCCCAAGAACAAGATTGAGGAGGAAGAAAACGTGTGTAGCGTGTTTCCTCTCTCAAGAATCACTCCAAAACTCAAACTATTGGGTGAACTATTGTAAAAGCCACACATAAAATAAACCTAACATAGGATATTTATAGGAGTCCAGGAAACAAAGTCCCAAAAACGTTCGGATTCCGCGTTGCGGACTGCCTCACTGTGACGGCCAGGCTGACGGACCATCACAAGCTTGACGGACCGTCGCCGGGGTCGTCACCACTAGGCAGTGGACTGCCTCCTCTTGACGGTCTCTGTGACGGACCATCACATGTGTGACGGACCGTCATTCAGACCGTCACTCTTAACCAGAATGTCGCTTTTGATCGTATTTCCTTCCTTTTCTACGTTTGTCTCCCTTTCCTGAAAACATAACATAAAACATCAAAGACGACGACGGTTGCTTGAAAACTTATGATTGTTCTTAGTTTAGAGGCGTCGAAAGTGTCGTAGAATGGCGGCACATCAATATGTATGGAGTGCATGAACTTATCCGTGAGTATGACACAAATACGTCTGAGTATAGTGTCACCTTGACTGAAGTGCTAGGAAATCCACTAAAATAAGAATGGATCGATATCCCATCATAGTCCTTTCTAAAATTCTATACTAGTTGAGTCACAAGCCTCGACTTGGTTCTTCATTCTATCATATCCCCCTTAGCTCGAAAGTCACCCTTCTAAGTCTGCGGATCTCCCTCCCATCTAGGCCAAAATCAATTAACTTTTGTAAGGTTGGGGTATCACTATATTCCTGGATGCTAAACTCTCTCTGATAGGCTATAACTGAAGATGCTAAACCCTTGATAGGCCTCCTTCTGAGGTATCTGTTAGCTTTCTCTTTAACCTTACAGCTATCACTAGAGGACTCATACTCTTACTGGTATAGATAACCACTTCTTCTAACACTTAGCAATCTGACCTTTGCTTATTCATCTACTAACATCGTATCTCTAAGTTCGCATCCACCAAAATCAACTGAATTCAGACCATACTAAGGGACTCAACATCGTCTATCTATAATCTCTTGAATTCATGCCACAACATACTACTCTGGATACACATCTACCTTTCTACCATTCAAGGCTCTTTTTCACCTAGTTCAAATATGCTCTAAGTCATCTTAACCAATCATTCTTCCCCTTATAGCTACTATACTTCTGAATTCATACATATAATTCTGGAATCATCCTGCTACTTATGGCCCAATAACATCTGAATTCATACTAACTGTTAATTGACTACACTACCCAAGCAGTTACACAACTATACCTTTTGGCTAAGGTGTTATTCATAGTAAAGTTTCTGGAAGGGGGTGTGAGAGCGCATTCTACTGTAGGCTTAACTGCACGAGTGGAAAATGGTACATGCTCTTGGATTGGTAGGCTTTAATGCACTTGTGGGCTCCTCTCAAGCCCTTGTGCAGTCTCTTAACTTTTTTGATGGCTCTATCTGAGAGCATCTTACTGATAGGAATCTGAACAATACTGTCTCCACTACCTCCAAGATGAGGCATGATTGGAGGAATTGGATCAACGCATGAATCTGCATAAGTTTCTGAAGGAACAGTTCTACTGCACGATCTGGAGTATGAAAGAACGGAAACATTTCCTAAATGCCATGTAGCCTACTGATTATAAGTGTGGTGCACAACACACCCATAAGCAAGACTCTACTATACAAGGCTTCACAGACACCCTAGGACACTTGAACTCTATGCTCTCATACCAAGTTTGTCATGCCCCGAGCCTACACCCTGGATGTAACATGGTGCTTAGAGTCATGAGTGACCCTAAGCTAACCCATGGCCTAGCATACTAATGAGATACAGACTGAAAGATAATGCGGAAGCTGAAATATGTTGAGCTCTTGAAAGAAATATTAAAAACAAAATAAACTTTCATAAACTAAGATACAGTAGCATTTGAAAACTAATACAACTAACTGACTGACTATCTATGAAGCCTCTATTAACACTGACTATAGTTAGTTGGGACATGACCCCCAACTATCTCTAATCAATGTATAAAACTGAAAATTAACTGCAACTGAATAAGCTTCGAAGTAAGGTGATATCCGGAGAGTCCAGGGATGCCACGTTGGACGCTGGCGGGGTAATGAACTTCAAGGGGAGGACTTGTGTTCCTCGGGTTGATGATATAATTTAGAAAATCTTGGTAGAAGCTCATGGTTTGCGGTATTCGATTCATCCGGGCGTAACCAAGATGTACAAGAATTTGAGACAGCATTACTGGTGGTCCAAAATGAAAAGGGACATAGCCGATTTTGTGTCCAAGTGTCAGAATTACCAGCAAGTAAAGTATGAGCAACAAAGACCTGCAGGACTACTTCAAAGAATGCCCATTCCAGAGTGGAAGTAGGAGAGAATAGCCATGGATTTCATGGTGGGTCTTCCCAAGGGAAGTATGACTCTATTTGGGTCATTGTTGACAGGCTGACCAAGTCAGCTCATTTTATTCCGGTCAGGGTGGATTTCAATTCGCAGCAATTTTCGAAGATCTACATGAAGGAGATCGATTGCATGGGGTACCACTGTCTATCATTTCAGACAGGGGTACGCTATTTACCTCTAAGTTTTGGGGTAAGTTACATGAAGAGTTGGGTACACAACTCACATTTAGTATAGCCTTCCATCCTAAGACTGATGGTCAGTCGGAGAGGACGATTCAGGTATTGGAGGACATACAGAGAGCATGTGTGATTGACTTCGGAGGTCATTGGGACCAGTTTCTACCATTGTGTGAGTTATCATATAACAATAGCTACCACTCCAGTATCAACATGGCACCATTCGTGGCACTGTTGGGAGGATTTGTAGGTCACCTATATGGTGGTTTGAGGAAGGCTATGTAAAGCCTTTGGGCGTAGACTTGGTAAGGGAAGCACAAGAAAAGGTAAGGGGCATTCAAACCAAGTTGCTAGCTGCCCAAAGCAGGCAGAAGGAATATGCGGATCGCAAGGTAAGGGGCATGGATTTTCAGATTGGTGAGTAGGTATTGTTGAAAGTGTCACCAATGAAGGAAATTATGCGTTTCAGTAAGAAGGGCAAGCTCAGTCCTCGGTTCATTGGTCCATTCGAGGTTCTTGAGATTGTAGGTCCAGTGGCTTACTGATTAGCACTACCACCCAGTTTGTCGCGTATCCATCTGGTGCTTCATGTATCCATGATAAATCGATACCATAGGGATGGGGACTACATCATCAAGTGGGATGAAGTGTTATTTTTTTAGGATCTTCGCTATGAAGAGGAACCGATTTTGATTCTTGATCGGGATGTCCGGAAATTGAGGACAAGGGTGATCAGTATGGTAAAGGTTCAATGAAAGAATCATCCGGTTAAGGAAGCCACTTGGGAAATCGAGAAGGACATGCGGGACAAGTACCCTCACTTGTTTGAGGATACATGTACTACTCTTTACTCTCTTTACTTTTCGTATTTTCGAGTTTGATCATTCGGGGATGAACGATGGATAAATTGGTATCTGTTGTAACGAACAGTCTATCATTATGGGTGAATCATTCATGCTAATTCTTAGAGTTAGAAAACTCTGGGAGTGGGAATTTAAAATTCTGGGCTAGGCTAGTCTCGGTCAGTTTTGGAGCGAGGTATGGTCTAGGACAATTCAGGTAAGGATTAGGTTAAGTGTCTTGATTTGAGCTAGTTTTCCATTTAGCTAAGACATAAAGGAGTCTGAAGGACTTTTCAGAATCGAATTCGGGTAAGTAGAACTCCCGGAATCGAGGTTGACGTGAAGGGGTTATTCCGGGACGTCAGGAAAATAAGTGTTTTGTAAAATGGACCAATTTTGGGGATTTTACGACTTTCTATCCCATGTCAAACGCTATGGCAGTTGACACACCGCCATAGAGACTTCTGTCATAGTGGAGAAAATACTGCTACAGCGGAAGTCAACGTCGGTCAGCCTCCACCATAGCGGACGAATCCACTACGGCGGTACCGCCATAGAGGAGCGAACAACTATAGTGGAGTGCAATGGGATTTAATACAGAAACTTTCCCAAAATAGTTTAGTTTTTCTTCAAGACGTTTTGGGAGAAGAAGAGGGTGATTTTCATCCATTTTTCACCATTTTTCATCCTAAAGGTAAGGATTCTACTCCCCAAACTCCGTACTATCTTTCCTACGCCATAGAATTGCTAGGGGTGGACTTGGAAAAAGGTTTGGAATGAACTAGGAATGGTTAAATCTGGGGAAAAGGGGGAATTCTAAGGGTAGAAGTTCTTGGGTGTTGTTAAATTTACTATATTATGATCATGTGATTTTTAATTCCTTAAATGTATCCATAAAAATGGTAGAACTAGGTGAATTAACGGTGGAAAAGCCTGGGAAAAAGGGTGGAATGATCATGGGTGGCCTGGGGTTTAGGATTTTGCATAATCCGGGTAAATTATAGGCCACAAAGATTGATTCTTGGTTATTGTGTATTGTTTTAGACCAAGAACCAGCAAGAACTTCGGGAAAAGGGAAAGCTCTGGCTGAGTAGAGCTTTTGATTAATTCGAGGTAGGTGATGGTTATTGCTTCTTGTATGCATTGTATGTTGTGTACTTTTGTCTAAGTAATTGTATGAGTTGCATTGCTTAGGGAATGATTTAGGAATGTCCAAAAGTCCTGTTTTCAGACTTGTGAAATGAACTAGGTGTTATTGCTTGTTGATTTACAAGTGTTGATTGTTCATTGTTTGTGACTGTGGATTTATGTGACATTCAGTTGGCTCGGGTACCATGCCTGGTACGGTTATACTAACGGTTGGCTCGGGTATCACGTCTGGTACGGGATATACTAACGGTTGACTCGAGTACCATGCCTGGTACGAGAAATACTAACTGATTGGCTCGGGTACCACGCCTGGTACGGGTTTACTTTATTGCATTATTGCAGTTTGATGTGGATACAATCTAGGAAGAGACTTGTAGTCTAGGGATATCTGTTGGCTAGTTATATGTTTCCTGTACTCTTACTTGATTACTGTATATTCAGATGTTGTTTATTTGAAACTGGCTGATGATCCTACCAGTATACAGTGATTGTATACTGATTCTGCACTTGCATTTTTTTGTGAGTGCAGGCAATCTTCCAGCGGCTGACACGCGACCTCACCTGTAGTCCCAGCATTTCTAGACGTCAAGGGTTAGCTGCTTCGGTCGAGCTGCCTTGATTTCTATATGTTTATGTTGTAGCCACTTGTTTCAGGATTAGACTATTTCTTATATTAGGGTTGCATCCCCACATTCTAGACTTTGGTAGCGTTTTGGTACGATGACTTTCAGATTCTAGGGGGGATTTTTCGCAGGGTAGTGTTATGAAATTGATTTACTGATGATTATTGCTAGTTTACTTTTTGCATACTGGTTTTGTGATGTTAGAATGGTTAAGTTCGGGGTCGTTGATGGTTCGCTCACCCAGGGGTTGGGTGGGGGCCACTCACGGCGATCTGGGTCATGACAATGTGGCACTGATAGAATTTCGAGAGACAATCAAATTTTTTATGTCTATTAAATATTTAAAAAATTTAAATATTATAATTTATAATATTTTTTATGTCATTTTCAAATAATATATGTTACTTCATCTATCCCAATTTATGTGGCACTGATATAATTTTGAGAGTCAACCAAATTTTTATACTTCTTTTTAATATTTTAAGTTGTTAATTATTGTAATTTATAGTACTTTTTACGTAATTTTCAAATATATAACCTATTAAAAAGAAAAATAAAATAAACTAATTAAAATAGAAGAAGTATGCAAAAATGACAGAAATACCCTTACTATATAGAAGAATGACAGGAAGCACACACGTCGAGAAAGACGTGCCTGCTTACCCGTACATCTATATAGTAGTAATATATATATATACCCGCGCAATACGCGATCATTATATATAAAAAATGAATTATATAAAAATTCTTATGAATTTAAAAGTAAAAAATGAAAGTCATACCAAAAACTTACCATATTTAATTATTTCAATCAGTGAATCTTATTTGAAAGTTTCTATCAAATGATCACAATAAAAAATGTCAAAAGAGCATTAACATTTTTTATTGTCGTAGAGCTCTGGCATTAAATTTCCTCAGTTGTTTGCAATAGAGAATACATAAATGCCCAAAAAAAATTACAATAGATACCATGTCAGAAAATAATATGATACAATGCAACATAAATCTCAACATAAAAAATATTATATTAATTATTTTCATGAGATTTTTTCAGTAGCTTGCAATTTTAACTAATATTTATGTTCACTCGAGTCTTTAGATTAGATTACACCACTTTGGCCATGAATTTCTTTTATTTTTTTGGCCATATAATTTTGAAAAATTATAAAATTCAACTTGAAGTTGAATTCCAGGATTTTCAAGAATTTGAAAAATAACAAAAAGCTATTTTCACTTTTTTTTTCTCTACAAATTACTCACAAATTTCAAAAAAAAAATAACTTCAATTTGTATTCATGGCCAAACGCAACTCCAATTTTAAAATATCATTTTTCACTTTAAAATCAAAAACTATTTTTTTCAAATTTTACAATGAAACATGATCAAACGCCCTTCTTTGAGACAAACTAAAAAGGAGGTTCTATTTTTTTTTTCCTTTTTTTTTGGAACGATCTCTTCTAATCATGAAAGAAGTCAATTATCTTAATTTTAGGAGTAGGTAAAATTCAGATATATTCTTTTACTTATATGTTATTTTAAATTTTAAATATTATCTTTTAATTCAAATTTAAAGTAAAGATAGGGGATATATTTTTTATCTTTTGAAAAAAAAAATTGCTAATTCAACTTTTTAAAAAAAAATATCTTCAAATTCAAAATTAAACATACTAATTCAGACTAACTTTATATTATCTATTCAATTATCCTAATATTGGTCAATTCCAATTATCGTATAATTTTAAACATATTAATATATCAGTTCTAAAATTTCTAAGGATAAAATTTAAAAGCTATGGTAATCACTTTATCTTAGGAAAAGTATTATATTCAAAATTTAAATTATATTAGTCAAGTTAAATTCTTATATTAGAATCTTTGAATTAAAACTCAAAATCAAATTATTTTTATCTTAATTCAAAGCTTTTATGTTTCAATTCAACTTAACAACTTTTTCAACATATTCAAATATTTTATCATTTTGTGTTTCATTTATCATCTCACATAAAAGTTATTTAGATGCTTAAATAATTTAAAATAATTATGGGAAGATATTAAATAATTTAAAATAATTATAGGAAGATATTAAAAAAGGTTAAAAAGATTGAATAAGCAAAATAACATAAAACACTTTGTCGATTCATATATTATATAACTTCAATTTAATAATTACGAAAAAAGGTTAAGAAAATTGAATAAGCACCATAACAATAACAATATCTTACCTCTTTCTTGAATTCATAGAAGTTGTTGATTCACCAACATGTTAAATACTTTTGTTGTAAGTACATTTGATACCTCAATTGTTGATAAAGTCTTAATTGTTAAACATCGAGAAATTAAGATACTTCATCAATTTCAGTAAGAAAAAAATTAAGAATCCCTTTATGTACATGATAATAAATGTAATTTACTGCATAATTTTATGTGAAAGAACAATATTAACTAATTCAAAATTCATGTGTAATCATATGTGAGAGTCATGGTAATGATTGTGTAATCAAGCATGAGAGAAATGGGTAATGAGAAAGAAGTTAAGCAGACATGGGTGATAAGGGCTTTGCTGTTCGTTTATGTTAGTTAATTTTATTATCTTTTTCTTATTTTATTCTTTTTATTAAATACAAAAACAAAATATAAATATAAAAAAACTAATCATGTTTAGATTAAGAAAAAAATCTAAAAAAACTAAACTAAAATAAAATGTCATGTATATATATATAAAATTCACTAATTATTTATTAAAATTTAAGTTATATTTAAAATTGTAATTTCAAGTCAAATTCTAATTTACATTTAATTCAAATAGAGTGTCCTGATTCTTATCACAATATTTTTCTTTTCAATTCAAAATTTAACTACTCGATCATTTTTTGTTTAAATTTAAATTAAATTATTGTTTGGTTGTTGATAACTTCATCCATTATAAACCAAAGAGTTTAACACACACTCACACACACAAAAAAATCATGCAGGTTGGTGTGTTTGTCGTAAGTTAAGGAACACATGATTTTATATCAAAAGTCTAATTCCCATTTTAAAATCATCTCAGGTTATTCATCATTCTCATCACTATACAAATTGATATTATTCCTGTAAAATAAAATACTTATTTAAATAATCAAAAGGACATAAAGTCAACATAAGTAACGTATGACAATCAAATTTGTAAATAGCAAGTAAATTATTATTTTCTTCTGAATTTCACAAGTAAATTAAGTAATAAATTAAAAAATAATTAAAAAACCAAGCAAAAAAATAAAAAATAATTTGTAAAAGGGAAAGAAAAGGAATAAATATGGATTTTGTGATTTTCTATAGTTAAATTTTGAATTTAAGTTGAAATATAATAGTATATATGTAAATTGTAAGTAAATGGGGTTAATTGGGACATCTTTTTTCTTCTCTTTATTTTGATTGATTTTCTTTGTACGTCATCCAAATTTCATAGCATGCTTACCTTCCCAAATAACAACAAAATCTAAAAATTTGAAAATGATAGTATTCATATTATAATGTGTCTTATATTTCATGTAATATATCAAAAATATACCTTTAAAAATGTCTGTAAAATTTAATATTCACAACTTGCTGGCTCATAGTGCACCTCATTTTCGTTGTAACATGCTTTTTTTTTTTACCTTTACACATACATCATACTTCAAGTTGATAGATCTCACACTTCACATTTGTATATAGCAATCAAAAATATTAAAACAAAAAAAATCTAGAAAATGAAGAATGCAGTAAATAAATTCATGAATAAAGTTAATGAACAATAACAAAAAATAAATGAAAATATTTATTATTGTAGGAGTATATATAAGAGAGATAAAAGAGCTAAAACTCCATTGCAACTCAAATTTTATTTAAATTCAAATTCAAATATCATATCCATTTGTTAAAAGAAGATCAGTTTATTACTATTTTTTATCCTTATTTTTTTAAATAAAATTTAAATTGAGAGAATATTTGTAATCAGTGAGATCAATCTAATTTTTTATAAAAAAAAATATCAAAATAAAGGAATATCAATTTGTTACACTTCTTTATAAGTAATATTCAAAAATTTAAATTGCTTACAATATTAATTTGGATAATTACAATTTTTAAAATAAAGTCAATTAAAGAGATAAAAACTTGTATTTAGTTGCTACAAAGTACAAATAAGGAGTCAAGTTGTTTCTCTTTTTTCGGATTATTGTTACTACTACTACCACTACACTACTACGTACTACTACTACTATTATTTTATTAATATTTTTATGTTTTTATCATTCATTTAAAATTTAAATTAAATGTATTAGAATAAAAAAAAATGTATTCAAATCTATATATAACATTGGAAAGAGATAAGTTTATGAAATAGTAAGAGTTCATTTAGAACTCTTCAATGTTAGGTTCCTAGTTTTAATCTAACGATAAAAAAAATTAAAAAGCCTAATATTTTCAAATTCAAATATTTTTAATCTTTTAATTCAAATTTTTTATTACAATATTTTATCTTTTGTCTTAAAATTGCCAAGTAACTTCCCAATAGCTTGTCACTTGGCTTAACCACATTCGAAGTTTTCTCCTTTTATATATATACTAGTATACGTATCACGATGCGTGGATAATTTTAAAATATTACTTTTAATCGTTTTAGAATGCTTATTTCTTGTTTGAGCATGTTAAATCATATTACCTTAAAAAAAGTTCAACTATCATATTGTTTCTCAATGAAATGCATTCCCCACAACCTCCCCCCCCCCCCCCCCCCCCCCCCCCCCCCCCCCCCCCCCCCTCCAGCCCAATCAAATTTATATGAATAAAGATAATCATGTAATTTTCAAAAAATAATTATATTTTATATTTTTCTTTATTATATTATTCACAACTTAAAGTTAGTAGATTGTTAATATATTAATTTATTTATTTTTAAAATTCTATTCTATTGTTCACATCTTTTCTATTCAAAATTTACGAATAGTAATAGTTTAATTACTTCATTATATTCTTAAAAATAGCTCAAAATCCCTCCCCCCCACCCCCCCCCCCCCCCCCCCCACTCCCTAATCAAATATATATGAATAAAAATAATCATGTAATTGTCAAAAAAAAAATATTTTATATATTTTTTTATTATATTGTTCACAACTTAAATATATTAGATTGTTAATATATTAATTATTTTTTTTAATTTTTATTCTATTGTTCACATTTTTTCTATTCAAAATTTACGAATAGTAATAGTTTAGTTACTTCATTATATTCTTAAAATTAGTCCTTCTACTATATTTTAGTTACTTTACTTTTCTTTAATTTGAATTTAAATTTAGAAAACATTGTGTTACACGCATAGTAATTGAGTTTTATTCTCTTTTATTTGAAAATATAAAAATTAAAATGGATAGATTTTGTTATGAATAACAAAATAAATAAAATATAGATTAGAAGAAGACTCCGATATAATTTAATCTATTAGAAGTTATTATGATTTAAAATTCAAATTAAACACTATCTCTCTCAAAATATAATTTTTTCTCATATTCACTTTCAAATTTTATTACCTTTGTCCTTAAAATTAAACAAAATTCTATAATACGTAGGATACTTACTCAAACTAAGTCATCCCTCAAAATTAGTAAAATTAATTTATGTTCAAATTTTAATATTTATCTATAAATTAAAATAAATAATAATATCAATTTAAACACTTTGTTCTAATTCTTATCCATTGTTATAATATAATAATAATAATAATAACTAACTAATTCAAATTCAAAAATTTAACATCAATTTAACTAACTAATTTTCAGCAAGCTTTATCTTTATCTAAAAACTAACTTTAATGATTTGTATCTTTAAAAATAAACTTAATCCTTTTATAGATTCAATTCAGAACTATCAAAAAAATTCAAACTAAATAATTTTTAGCAAATTTTATCTTTATTTGTAAATTAATTATAATAAATTTTATCTTTCAAAACAAATTTTATATTTTTATTGTTGTAACTTAGAACTAAAAGATGTAGGATACTTGCTCAAAAAAAATCATCCCTCAAAATATATAAAATTAATTTATATTTAAAATTTTTAATCTTTGAATTAAACTAATAATAGTTATAACAAAAATTAATTTTAAATTTTCTAATTCTTATCCATAGTAATAAGATAATTCTTATTGTTGTTGTTGTTGTTGTTAAGTGCTTTTTAACATAATCATACAAATTTAATGTTAATTCCTATTAAGAGTTTAACTTGTATAACATCAAACTAAAGGATAGTTACAGTTAATTTTTCATAAGTGATTTATCAAGTTAAATTACACTAATACTAATATTATAAAAGAAAAACATCTTGTCAATGCATAAAAATTAGCTCCATGTAGTGAGTTTAAATATTACATATATTGTCCTCCTTTTTTTTTTCTTACTTCAAGTTTGATATTCGTTTTAGAGCTCAATTAATATGAATTTGTGTCGAAAATAACACCTAAAAATAAATCACTCCCTCGAAGCAATTTCACTACTTAGATTTAAATTTAAAATCTTTATTTAAGAATAAAAATAGTAATTATCATTCCATAACTATATTTGATGGTATATTGATTGTCTTTAAACTCTTACATGTTTTTGTTTATTTAGGTGTAATAAGAAATAGAAGTAACGTATAATAAGAAGAGGAGGCAAATTCATTTTTCATGAAGAACAAAAATACTTTTACTTCTATAAAATAATTTTATTTTTCTTTCAATAAACATCAAACGTGCCTGAATAATCCTAAAAGTAATTCTAATCAAACTAAATTAAATGTTAGTTAGAGATTTTCTGGTATAATAAAAGTTAGCATTGAAAAAGCTAAATGTTTGATTAAAATACTCAATAAAAGGTGATCTTATTTTTTATTTACGTAATTGAATGTATTTATTTTTATCAAAAATTAAATAAAAAATATTACTTACTTGAACTCATGCCTAGATATATCAGGGAATTTTTTTTAATGTAATAAGATCTTCATTCATCTGTACATTAAAAATTAAAAATATTAAACAACAAAAAAAATTAGAAAATAAAAAATATGATCTCTTGCTATAGTTTATTACTGTGAATAACACTAAATTTAATTGGTGTTATGAATTTAATCAATTTTGTTGTTAGTCATGAAGTACGGCAAAAATTTCGCACATCTGCTTAAATAAATAAATCATCACAAAAAATAAAAACACCTAAAATAATATGACTATTTATTTTAATAAAATAATAATATAAATATAATAACAAAAGTTAGCATTTAAAAAGAGTCAACTTAACTTTTCAATTAAAGGTGACTTTATTTTTTATTTATGTAATTGGATGTATTTATTTTTATCAGAAATCAAACGAAAAAAATTAAATAAAAAATATGACTTACTTGAATTCATGCTTGGATATAGTGAAAATAGATTAGTTTATAGTAGCATCATCAATCATCTGCATATAAAATAAAAATGTTAAAACAAAAAGAATTTCTAAAAAATAAAGAATATAAAAAATGCAATAAGTAAATTCACGAATAAAAATTAATGATCAATAATAATAATAAAGGGAAGGAAACTTAACATTATATGGCATTGTAGGAGTATATATAAGAGAGATTAATAAGTTAGAATTTTATTTCAATTCAAATTCTATTTAAATTCAAAATTCAAATACCATATAAAATTATTAAAAAGAGATCAGTAAACTGATTAATCTTTTAGTTCTAAATAACAAGGACACCAAAGAGAAGTACAATTTTTCTGGAAAAAAAAATGTGCTCCTATAAAAAAGGAACCCTCACAACCAATAAATAATTTTCAAATCAATTTTTTTTTCAAATCAAATTTAAAAGTATTTTTTTTTGAGTGGGATTAATTGGGGGTAAAGAGACGTGTTGTTGTTGTTGTTGTTGTTGTAAATAAATAAATAATAATAATTTCATTTCAATTCAAATTCCATTTATTATTTCAAATATTAGTTTATTATCTTTTTTATCCTTTACTTTTTTTTGAAAAATATTAATATTATTATTATTATTATAATAATTACTATTTATTATTATTAATATTACTACTACTATTACTATTAATACGTGCGTACTTCTACTAATACTTTATTTATTATTATTTTTATGATTATTATCATCTTTGATTTAATATTTAAATATATTTCTAATATTTGAAAGGAATAGATTTATGAAGTAGAAGGAGTTCATTTAGAACTCTTTCACGTTAGGTTCCTAATTTTAAGCTAATGATAATCTCTTTTTAGAAAAGAAGCTTAATATTTTCAAATTCAAATAATTCTAAAAATATTGTTACAACACTATTAAGTTTTGTCCTAAAAACTGTCATGTGACTTCTCAGTAGCTTGCCACTTGGCTTCTTCTGGTGCTTCGTCCGCAGCTTTATAATATACTAGTATACGTATCCGCGCGATGCGCAAAAAATATTAAAAATATTAATCATTTCTAGTTATGAATGATTCTAAGAACGTTCAATAATATTACATTAACTAATTAAATTTTGGAGATTCCTACATACATTTACAATTTTACTATAACAGTTATACTTGAAAAATAATTATCAAAGAAATAAAAAGAAAATTTAAACTTAAGAAGTAGAATATAAAAATATTTTTATTTTTAAATGTTTACTTAAGTTTCATTTTTTTATCTTAATAATAGAAGAAAAATTTCATCGTAATCTAAAATAAAATCTTGTCGAGTAAGTTAAACCATATTATCTTTAAAAAAAAATTAACTACTATATTATTTCTCAATAAAATGCACTACCCTCCTCCCGTCTCCTTTTCATATTGTTTGAAGCGGGATAAACAGAGAATAAAATGTATAAAAGAAATAAGGGAAGGAAGTCAGAGACTTTCCTTTTTTGATACACACACATCCAACTCACCGACCCACCCACCCCTCCCCCCCCACTCCCCTCCACCTCCATTTCTCTCACCCACCCTCATTCATGTAATCAAATCTATATGAATAGAAATAATGAATTATATAATTATTAAATGACTTTCATGTTAAATATATTTTTATTATTATATTGTTCACTATTTAAAATTATTAGAATGTTAATATTGATTTTTTTAGCATATCACTTGGTTTAATACAATTATCAAGTCCTCTTCTTATTGATATATGAAATAGATATTTTAATTTTATTTACTTATGAATTTTTTAAATTTTTGAATTTTATTTTGTCGTTGATATCTCTTCAATTAAAAATTTATGGATAGTTATGCATAATAAAAATGATAAAATAAAATATAGGTTAAAGAAGACTCCAATATGATCTAATCTGTTAGAAGTGGTTATAATTTTAAAATTTAAGAACACTTTCACCTCTATCAAGTATAAATTTATCAAAATTTAAAATATTTATTAAATTGGTCCTAAGAATTAAATTCAATTTCATAATGCATGAAAATTTCTTGAATATGAATTTTAAAGAAAAGTAAAATTATAAATTCTTTCTATAAAAAAATTACTATGTAACTTGTGTACACTATGTTTAATTATATTAAAAGCAATAATATTAAAATTTTATCTTTTTAGGTTGTGATTAACAATCATTATTGTGGCTTACTTGGATATACTCTAAAATTATATTATATTTAATTTTTTAAATTCTTTATTTTCTTCTTTATAGCAAAAAACTACTCAAGAAGGATTGTAGAAATGTCACTTGTTGGATAAGATAAAGGATATACAAAATCAGTAAGAAAAAAAACTTTTTATATATAAATATAGATTCGCAAGTAAAATCAAGAAAATAATAAATCAGTTGAACTATCTAAATGCCTGCAAATATATTTATAATTCTTCCAAAAGAGAATAGATATATGAATATGATGTACTGCTCCAGAAAGTCACCTTTCTGCTTAAGAAATTTGCATTAAGATAAAAAAAATACGGATATAATCATATTTTACGTATACAAATATATTCACATTCATTCTTTGCACGAATAATCTGATAAATCTCCTTTATATATTTTAATTTTTCATTATACTTGCTGATTTTTTAAAATATTCAATTCGCATCCTTGAAATAATTATATACATCAGATATGTAAAAACTTCAGATTCCTTAGTTACATTTGTGACAAAAGAAAAATATAATGTTAATCGTAAATAACAAAAAATAAAATAAAATTATAATTAAGCATGAACAACATACCTTGACAGTTATTCAAAGAAATATGATGTGCATGACCTGCAATCTTTTTATCCATGGTAGAAATTTTCTATAACTAAAAAAATCGTATATTAAAATATAAGTGTATGATGGATGACTTGTTATAATGTACTGTATTTCAAAACTAATTGAACAATTTTAATTGGCATACTTACATGTTTACAATTTTTTTAAATACCCTGAAATATAATAGATAAAATAATGTGAACAGTATAAAGTCATCTTTCACTTTTGTCAAAAAGAATAAAGGACATAAATATGACTTTATTAGTACTAAACATGAGAATAAAAATTTCTATTCATCATGCTATATTAAATGTATACGACATAATAATATTAAGAAACATAAAGAATGATTAATGAATACCTGTAAATTAAACAATCACAAAAGAATTTCTCGAGAGAAGCAAAATCTAAATTTAAAAATGATTAACAATAAAAAGAGAAGAAAAGAAGAAGAAGAAAGCTTATGTTGATATATGTAACTGAAGGGGTATATATATAAGAGGTTATGAAGCTGAATTTTCATGCCAACTAAATTTTGTTCAAATTCAAAATTAAATAAGATATCAGTTTGTTAGAAAAGATAAGATTCTAAAATCATTATCTTATAATTTATATATTTTAAAGTAGCATTATCTTATTTTTTTCAATACGTTTTGTTTCTCTTTTATCTCTTTTTTTATTACAAAAAATAAATAAATTTTTTCTTTTCCCATACATTAGTTTAATTAAAATTTAATATAAAAAATTTGATAACCTCCCACAAAAAAGAGTAATACACGTGCTTATTAAATTTAATCTTTTATTTAAAATTTAATGTAAATAATCTGTAATTTTTTTGCTATAAAAAAGAAGTATTTATGAAAAATTAATTTTATGATAACTTCCCATATAAAGTTAAAGCAGATTGATAAGTTTTAATTATTTTTATAAAAATAGTACTCTTTCCAAGAAATGTAGTAGAACTTTGCTTTTATTATTTTTGTTATAATATAAATATTTTATAATAATAATAAATAAATAAAAAAATGTTGAAAAATTATTTCCCATATCTTATTTTATAACTCCTATGGATTCAAAAGTTTAAAAAGTAAACAGAAAAAAAATTGTAATATTTTTTTGTCCCAAAAAGAGAGTCCAAAAGTGACTTGAATTATGGCTAGACAATTATTACATTTAAACTAATTCAATTTAATTTTCTAAATCATCTGATAACTCCCAAAAAAGAGAGTCCTACTTGCCTTGAATTATGAATCGACAGTTATTACATTTAACTATAGGCTTCATTCGTAATAGGTTTTATTTTTATTTTAAAAATTTAAATAGTGGGATGAATTCAAATCAAATTCAGTAGTTTTTTAAAAATATTATAGACTTCATTTAGCCACTTAGCCACTTATAAAATTGATTGTTTAATATTTATTTTCTTTTCTTTTTAAAAATAAATCTTATTAGAATGATAATTATAATTGCTAAATAGTAATACCACCATCACCACTACTACTACGGCTGCTATTACTATTTATTATTATTATTATTATTAGATTTTATTTAGTATTTAAGTATATTTTCTAACATTTGAAAGGGATAAGTTTATGAAATCATAAGAGTTCATTTAGAACTCTTCAATGTTAGGTTCTTTATTTCAAACTGATGATAGTTTTTTTTAAAAGTCTAATATTATCAAAGTCAAATATTTTTAATTTTTTAATTCAAACTATTTATTACAATATTACTACTATTACTACTACTACTATTACTATTTATTTATTTACTTATTATTAATATTATCTTTTATTTAATATTTAAATATGTTTTATAACATTTGAAAGTGATAGATTTATTAAATAGAAAGAGTTTATTTAGGACTCTTCAACCATGTGTTTCTAATTTTAAACTAACCAAAAATATTTTTTTCTTCTAAAATTTTATGATTTTTAAATTTAAATATTTCTAATCGTTTTTTAGTATCATTTTTTGTCTTTTGTTTAATTATTATTTCTACCAGTACTACGTACTATTACTCCTCATATTATTATTATTATTATTATTATTATTATTATTATTATTATTATTATTATTATTATTATTATTATTATTATTATTATTGTTATTATTATTATTATTATTATTATTATTATTATTGTTATTATTATCACCATTTTTTGCCTTTTGTTTAATATTTAAGCTATGAATGTACTTGTTGACTATTTATTTAAAAGGATAATGTATTTTCTAATCTTTTAATTCAAAAAGTTTGTTATGGATAACAGAAATTTTAAAATGAAATATAGATTAAAAGAAGACTCTAATATAATTTAATTTTGTTAAAAGTGGTTATAATTAAAAATTTAAGTTAAAACACTTTCACCTCTATCAAATATAATTTTATATCGTATTAAATTTTTAAATTTTATTTTGTATTCAAATTCAAAAAACTAATTAACTTTGTTCTAAGAATTCAATAATATATGAAATTTTTTTGAATATGAATTTTAAAGGAAAAAGTAAAATCCTAAATTCATTTTAATAAAAAAAATTACTGTGTAATTTGTGTACATATGTTTAATTATACTTTAAGCTATAATATTAAAATTTACCTCTTTAGGCTGTGATTTATCTTTGTGTTCTTTAATTTCTTTGTTTATACTAAGAAACTAATTAAGAAGCTAGAATTTCATCCCAACTCAAATTTCATTCAAATTCAAATTTAAATATTATATCAATTTGTTAAAAGAAGATCAAGTTATTACTTTATCTTATTCTTGCTTTTTAAAATATAATGCATATTTTTTGTATAATCTATATATTTTAATGAGATAAATCTTTAAAATTAATAAAATCAATCTAGATATTCTTATTGGTAAACAATATCGGAATAAAAGAAAATTAGTCTGTTACTCTTCTTTGTCCTTGCTATTTTATATTTTTTTAAGTTATTTGAAATTAATAAATTTATAAAATATTAAAAATAATTATTCATATACTAAGTTTGATGTCATCAAAGATGTAAAATTTTAATAAAAATTTTATATCAAAAAATTTGAATTGATACTTAGTATCCTATAAAAGTTTTGGATATAAAAATAAAATAATATTTTATCATATTTTATTAATATATTTTTGGTAAATAAAGAATTTTACCATTAAAGATTTTTGAAAAAATGGTACAACTCAAAATATGGTCTGAAAAATCTGAATGTCCAGACTTTACCTAAATTTTTATGGTGATATTTTGAATTTAAATTTTTATATATTTTTTTTTATTTTCTTGTTCTTCAAGTTCAAAAATCTTGTAATTTAAAAAAATAAAAATAAATATCAGTTAAACTTTTTCTTTCAATTGCAATGTTATTATATTTTTTTCTTTAAACATAATCTCATAAAATATTACGTAACATTTGATATGCTAGTATTATATACGATAAAAGATTAAAATAGTATGAACACTTATTTTAATAAATTAATAATATAAAACCGGTAACAAAGTTTACATTTAAAAAGTTAAATACGTGACTAAAAATCTAAATAAAAGGTGATTTTATTTTTCGTTACATAATCGAATATATTTATTTTTATCAAAAATCAAACGAATAAAATTAGAATGAAAAATATTGCTTACTTGAATTCAGGCTACGATATAATCGAAAAAATTATCTGTAATACGATCATCATTCACCTGCATATTAAAAAATAAAGATATTAAAACAAAAAAAATTCAAGAAATTAAAGAATATGAAGAAGGCAGTAAATAAATTCACAAATAAATCTAATGATCAATAATAAAAAAGAGAAGGAAGCTTAGTGTTGTGTTATATATCATTGCAGTAGTATATATAGAAAGGTTAAGAAATTTGAACTCCACTCCAACTCAAATTTTATTTAAATTCAAATTTCAATTATCATATCAATTTGTTAAAAGAAAACCATTTTATTACTCTTCCTTATCCTTACTTTTTTAAATATAATGCATATTTTTCGTATAATCTATATATTTGAATTGAGATAAAAATTTAAAATCAATAAGATCAATTCAAATATTATTATTATTATTATTATTATTAATTGCTATTTTTTTGTTATTATTATTATTATTGCTACTACTACTATTACTGCTATTACTATATTTTTTTATTATTATTAATATTATTGTTGTTGTTATTATTATTATTATTATTATTATTATTACAACTACATTATTACTATTACTACGTTTTTTTTTTGTTCAGAACTCTACTATTACTACTATTATTATTTATTATTGTTATTATCTTTTATTTATTATTTAAATATATTTCATAACATTTGAAAGGGATAAGTTTATGCAATAATAAGAGTTTATTTAGAACTCTTCAACCATCTGTTGCTAATTTTAAGCTAAACGATTTTTTTTTCCTTTAAAGTTCTAATATTTTCAAATTCAAATATTTCTAATCTTTTAATTCAAAAATTTTATTATAATATTTTAATATTTGTCCTAAAAACTGCCACGTAGCTTCTCAGTAGCTTGCCACTTGGCTTCTTCTGGTGCTTCGTCCTCTGCTTTATAATATATACAGATATTATTATTATTACAACTACATTATTACTATTACTATATTTTTTTTTGTTCAGAACTACTACTACTACTACTATTATTTATTATTATTGTTATCTTTTATTTATTATTTAAATATATTTCATAACATTTGAAAAGGATAAGTTTATGAAATAGTAAGAGTTTAGTTAGAACTCTTCAATCATCTATTGCTAATTTTAAGCTAATCGAAAATCTTTTTTTCCTTTGAAAATTCTAATATTTTCAAATTCAAATATTTCTAATCTTTTAATTCAAAATTTTTTATTACAATATTTTAACATTAGTCCTAAAAACTGTCACATGGCTTCTCAGTAGCTTGCCACTTGGCTTCTTTTAAGGCTTCGTCTTCTGCTTTATAATATATTAGTTATCGTACTCGTGCGATGCGCAGAAATTTAATAAGGTATTCACGTTAGTTATTAAAAGAAGCTAATATAACACACATGGATTTTATTTGTTAATAGGTGCACCGTGCATCACATTCCATGGGACTTTTTCCTTATTGCAACATTGTTGCTGTTTTTTTTAATGGTCGTCTCAAGGAAATGAAGGCATTGAGGAAGGAGTTGACAGGAGAGGAGACGTTCAGTGTAATTATCACACATTATGATATTATTATGAGATACATAGTATTTCTGAAGATAATCATTGGCACTATCTAATAATTGACGAAGCGCACAGATTGAAAAATCATGAATGTGCTCTTGCACGGAAACTTGTGGCAGCCCTCTAGAAAGAATATCATATATAAATTCATACTCAGTATGTTTTAAAATAGTTGACCTTTATTGACTTGACACTTTCCTTAAATAATAATTATTAATTATTTTAAGTTAGTCTTATTAATTATGCTTTAAAATATGAATTTGAGTAAATATACTTAGATATTTAACGTTAGGAGTAGTATAAAATATATAGTAAAATTCTATAAATTTCATAAATAAAACAACTAAATTGTCTTATTTTCCAAACCAATGTTAAATCTTAGGTCATAATATTGAAAAAGGAAAAATTATTCTCATTCAGAAAAGTATTGAGTTTGCCTCTAAATTTTCTGACGTTATTACTGATAAAACCCAGCTTCAACATTTCTTGGGAAGTTTAAATTACATTTCTCCTTTTATAAAGGATTTAGCTAAAGACACGGCTATATTATATGATAGACTAAGAAAAAGTCCTAAAGCTTGGACTGATAATCATACAAAAGCAGTCAAGCACATTAAGACAAAGGTTAATAACCTACCATGTCTCACTCTGGCTAATTCGAATTGGCAAAAGATAGTGGAGACAGATGCCTCTGATATTGGCTATGGGGGAATTTTAAAACAAATCTCTCCTGCTGAAAGACAAGAATACCTCATACAATTCTATTCTGGGAAATGAAATAATAGTTAAAAAAATTATGCTACTGTAGCTAAAGAAATTTTGGTCATAGTCAAAAGTGTTTAAAAATTTCAGGGGGACTTATATAATCAAAAGTTTATCATAAAAACTGATTGTCAAGCAGCTAAATTCATCTTTAATAAAGATGTAAAATATGATGTTTCTAAACAAATGTTTGCAAGATGGCAAGCTTTATTAGCACCATTCGATTTTGAAATACATTATAAAAAGGGAACAGATAATAGTCTTCCCGATTTTCTTACTAGGAAATATTTGAGTTAATAATTCTATATTTTCTGAATACAGGATAATGCGGCCATCTGGAATTTCTTCCTCTTAGAAGAAGAGGAAGAGGAAAAGTATCCATGAGCAAAAATAATATTTTGGCTCAGTTAGAAAATCAGAGACTAATAGCCTCAAACATTGCAGGAACTTCTACAGGTATATCGGGAATTAATACCGAACACCCAATGTATAAACAATTCATGAATTTTATACAATCAAGGCAACCTCAGAACAATGCACCATCGTCATATTCTGCAGTCGTCAATGACGAAGCAGGTGAAAACATTGAGGTGTATGATAAGAACGAGAAAGATGAAGTAATACTTCTTCTTGAGCCAAGGGATTTACAATGGAGAGAGGATCCTTGGCAAATCATGATGAGATATTTTGATACGGCATCATATGCTATTTCAACATACAAATACAGAATGCATTATGAAATTATACTCTCATCCATCGGGTTTGCTGAATTCCAGCATTTTTACCCAGCAAATACCAAGAAAGTTTATAACTTTTCAAAAATTATTATAAAAAAGATATTTACCCCAGAAGAATGGGGAATCAGCACGATGAAGGAATGGGAATACACCCATCCGGACCAAAGAATAGCTGTTAAGTTTAATTACTGGGATAAAGGTGTAGACTACATTTGGAATCATTCCATTTTCATCCTTAACTACATTTAAAATGGCTATACGTTGGGATTTTGAGAGATAATTATCCCACCACCCCTTTAATTGGCCTGTAAATTCGGCAATAATCATGTTGGCTGTATCCTTTTCAGAATTCTTGTTAGCCTTGAAAATCGTACTATACATAAGAATTCTATGAGCCAGAGTATAAATTTGTCTATCAGTAAAACCATCAATATTCCATTCATAAATTTCTGTCCCACTAAAATTATTAGAGACGTAATATTCTTGCTCTTCAAGAAGGATATCTTGAGGAGTCGGCCTAGGATAGTAATACATTCTTTGGACTGATTTTCTAGCATATTTCTCTGAGATTTTATTAATCTCATCCAGAATATTATTCCTATCAGTGGCCTCACTTTCACTTAGTTGGAGGGGATTAATATTTAATCCCTGGAACCTTTCTTGAAGTAATCTTTTAATATTATAAAGCTTTGATAATTTAAAGTCCTTAATTTCTGGAGGGGATTGGATAGTAGGAGTAGCCTTCTCCTTTCCTTTATCAGGGATTTTGGACTTCTCTAATTCGGAACATAAATGACTAATTTTATCATGTAAAGAGAGAATATGTTCTCCTAACATAATCACATATACATTCATGTAATTGTTTTGTGTCACAAATAACCATTATAGAACATTTTTCTGGAAGATGGTCGGATAATAGTGAAACCATTACGACTATGCTCCAAAATCGTAGATGTAAAATCCTTACGTCATTTAGATGGTACAAGGATGTTTTCCTATCCAGAGTTATGAAATTACCTGAGTGTAATAGCTCTCATTGGAAATCCAAGTTTATAGGCGGACTCCCTGCTTTATTTGCAGAAAGGGTTAGGAAGGCCCTTAGAGGAAATGGGGTGAGTATTAATTACGATGACTATACTTATGGAAAACTTATAAGTGTTTGCACCCAAGAAGGTCTCTCTTTGTGCAACGAGATCAATTTGAATCAACAAATTAAAATATATCATTTGAATGAGAAATAACAATTAGGAGAATTTTGTGAATAATTCGCAATCGATATGCCGGAATCCTCTAAAAAGACTAATAGACATAGAGGAAAAAAAGACTATAAGGAAAAGCCTCATAAGCAGTACATGAAAAAAAACGCTTAGACAAGCGTGAAAAGAGAAAAATGGATAATAAAGGAAAAAGAGAGTTTTATAAGAGTAATAAATCAAATTCCTGCCACAAATGTGGTAGAATAGGCCATTATGCAAGAGATTGCAAGGTCAATGATAAGATTAAAAACCTTGACCTAGAGGAAAATATTAAGGATTCTTTATATAAAATCCTCCTTAATTCTTCTTCGGAAAATTCTAGCTCAAACAATAGTGACGGAGAGGAATCCTCTACAAGTGAAGACCTAAAAGTTCTTCATGAAGAAGACTGCATGTCCTCATCTGAGGAAGAATGTACGTCTTGCCAGATTGGTCAACCTTGTGATAATAAAGACAAGGATGAATTCTATCAGTTGTATTCTCAGTTCAAAGACTTAAATATCAATGTCATCAGTAATGATAATTGGATGAAAATACTCAAAATGATTGATGATCCAACGTTAAGGTCCCAAATTATTGACAAAATTGGTAATACCAACACCTCCACTAGTAATACTAGAATTCCTAAAGAAAATCCCGCCCATAATAATGCTTATACCATGGCAGAAGTAAGGAGACAGCTAAAACTTAGGTCTCAAAGGGATCATATTCCCACTACAATTCAAGACTTGATTGAGGAGATTACTAATCTCAAAAAAGAAATATCTTCTCTGAAAAATCATAATATGATTCTTGATGAAAGAATTAGTTATATAGAAAATAAAGACAATGGGAAACAGGTTATGGTTGAAGATAATCTCCCTGATATTCCTGAAGGTAATCTTCCTGATATCCCTAATGAATTTACAAATAATAAGAATTTATTTTTAGAAACTATCGAGCTAATTACGGCTCATAAACCTTTGGCAAAAATAACTCTTTTTATTGATTATAACTTAAAAAAAGATTTTATTGCTCTTATTGATAGCGGAGCTGATTTAAATTACATTCAAGAAGGATTAATTCCGTCAAGATATTTTAAGAAAACTACACATAGTCTTCGAAATGCTAGCGGTCATAAAATGGATATTGAATATAAAATTTCTAAAGCATATATATGTACAAATAATATATGTATGCCTGAAAGTTTTGTTTTAATAAAAAATATTTCTAACGAAATTATTTTAGGAATGCCTTTTTTCTGGCATATTTATCCCATAACTCTCTGGGATGAGACTGGAATAACGGGTACTTTTGAAGGAAGAAAAATAATAATAGATTTTATATCTCAACCATTCTCAAAATTCGTTAATGAAGTTAAAGATATGATTTCTTTAAAAAATAAACAAATTAATTTTCTTAAAAGTGAGATTTGTAGTCTTATCATAGAAGAGACTTTACAAAATCCTAAAATCCAAGGAAAGATTGAGATTTTAAAGAATCAATTCTCCCTACAGATATGTGGAGATCACCCAAATGTATTTTGGAAAAGGAAAAAACATGTGGTAAGTCTTCCTTATGAGGAAGAATTTTCTGAAGATAATATTCCCACTAAGGGAAGATCTTGCCATATGAATTCAGAATATTTAGATTTATGTAAAAGAGAGATTGATACTCTTCTTCAAAAGAGATTAATAAGGCCCTCAATATCTCCATGATTTTGCACTGCTTTCTATGTTAATAAGCAAGCAGAGTAAGAAACAGGGATACCCAGACTTGTCATAAATTATAAATCCTTAAATAAAGTTTTAAAATGGATTAGGTATCCAATTCCCAATAAATTTTTTTTATTAGATAGACTTAATGAAGCTATAATATTTTCAAATTTGATTTAAAATCAGGTTATTGGCAAATTCAAATTTCTGAAGAAGATAAATATAAAACAGCCTTTAACGTTGCAATGGGACAATATGAGTGAAATGTTATGCCTTTTGGGTTAAAAAATGCCCCTTCTGAATTTCAAAAAATTATGAATGATATTTTTAACCCTTTTATCAATTTTATCATTGTATATATAGATGATATTTTAGTATTCTCAAAAACCTTAGAAATGCATTTTAAACATCTTGACCTATTTAAGATAATTGATGATCCAACATTAAGGTCCCAAATTATTGACAAAATTAGTAATACCAGCACCTCTACTAGTAATACTAGAATTCCTAAAGAAAATACCGCTCATCATAATGCTTATACCATGGCAGAAGTAAGGAGACATATAAAACTTAGGTCTCAAAAGGATCATATTCCCACTACAATTCAAGACTTGATTGAGGAGATTACTAATCTCAAAAAAGAAATATCTTCTCTGAAAAATCATAATATGATTCTTGATGAAAGAATTAGTTATATAAAAAATAAAGACAATGGGAAACAGGTTATGGTTGAAGATAATCTCCCTGATATTCCTGAAGGTAATCTTCCTGATATCCCTAATGAATTTACAACTAATAAGAATTTATTTTTAGAAACTATCGAGCTAATTACAGCTCATAAACCTTTGACAAAAATAACTCTTTTTATTGATTATAACTTAAAAAAGGATTTTATTGCTTGGCCCATGTCAGCCATATGGAGGTTATTATTTGGGCTATCATATCTTTTAAAACGGTTTTAAATAATAAAAGATGAAAGAAAAATACCGACTTGTCATAAATTATAAACCTTAAATAAAGTTTTAAAATGGAATAGATATCCTATTCTTACTAAAATAAAATGGGAGAGAATATATTGTTGTTTGTTCCCATTAATCAATTAAAAGTGTTCATACTCTTATGAATTGGACATATATATATTTAAAGATAATAAGAAGGTATGGCCAAAAACCAATATGCCCAAAATGATATAAAAAATGAAAAAACAATAATTTATAAAGAAAAGTTAAATAACAATATTCTTTGTAACACCCATCCGGAACAAAGAATAGCTGTTAAGTTTAATTACTTATATTGAGAGCTTTAATAAAACTTTATTATATGAGAATGCTAATAAGAAGCATTCATGGTTTATCAAAATATGTTCAAATATTTTCAAACAATATATACCAAATTGGTTCTGCCAGTGGTGGACTTTATATGGTCCAACTCTGAATATCCTCCCAGAAGATTATAAAAAATTATATGCTCAATGGGTTGATGTCTCGCCCAAGATAATAAAATTACAACAGGAGGACGTATATTTTAAGGGAATATCCTTAATGTATTTTTTTATACAATTTTCTATCCCATGGATAATGAAATGGACAATAGAAGTTCAAACAAATGAAGAAGGGTTTTCTTGCTTAAAAAGAAAATTCCATACAAAATTTTGGAGTAAATTACTCCAAAGAGATGTGGAGGGAAAACTTCATGGACGCGAGATAATATACTCGATCAATGTGGCTATTGAGACCAACAAGAACCAAACATAAGTTATACAGGATAAAGATAATATTAGTCCTTTTAAACATATAACCAGAAAATTACAGATGAAACCAGGGACTATTTCCAAATCTGAACTTCTTGCCTCATATATGGAAGAAGTTAAAAAAGATTTAGTAAAAAATATGAGTATAGAATTTTCAGACAGTATATCCATGGCTACTTCTAATGAAGAAGAAGACAACTGTTTAGCAGGAGAATCTCAAAGTATTCATAGCACGGAAGAAATGGACATTGAAACGTTTCTGCAACAGTTCAGAAATCAGATAAAAGAATCTTCTAGCTCAGACAAATCCAAAGGGAAAGAGATTGTGAAAGATTAGAGGACAAGACATTAACTTTTATAAAGTTAAAATTATTGTATGTTTTTTGAATTATTGTAAAACTTTTATTAAGTAGAGGACCCCAATATCGGTCCAATAATGTAACATGACATAAACACTTACGTCATGAACTTTAGATTTTCCTCTCGATCCTTTCTATAAAAGGGTCACTTCTTGTAATTAGAAGGCAGGCTTTGGCCAACCCTTTTAGTATTACTTTCTTTGTATTCCATTAGTATTGAAATAAAAATATTGTTGTTGCTTTGTACTTTGGAGAGTTACTGAGGAAGGATCCCCAATTAAGGTATTTTTCTTTCATCTTTAATTATTTAAAATGTTTTAAAAGATTTTATAGCCTAGATGATAGGCTAAGCAACTCGTGTTGGACTAACAATAATTTCAACTATTAAGACATGGTGAAAACAAGACTGTTCCGATGTCTCTAAGGTCGAGGTAGTATAGTCTAGGGGTAGAAAGAACTTGGCTTAGTCCGGTGTTTCTTTTGCCCATGTCAGCCATATGGAGGTTATTATTTGGGCTAGATTGGAATCGTAAAAGTTCTTTCCATCCTTAGATTATATGAGTCGTAAACGAAACTGTAGTTACATCGAAGCGATCCTGCCAAACTGTTGGTATCAGAGCCATGTTGATAGTAGTAGTAGGTGTTGTTAGTCCGACACATCTTAATTTTATGAACATCATTAAGAAACATACTACTGTTAAAAACAGTAGAAAAGAGGAATATGATATGCCTCAACAACTAGATCTTCTTAATAAATTGACTATCCCTAAAATTCAACCCAAGGTTATATACCAAATGGGTACTTTTGAAAAAATGGGATTTAAACAAATTGTCAAAACCACAGAGGAAACTATTACTGTGGACTCTAATCATGGTACTTTTAGATTACTGTCTGAAAGTGATTTTGCCCCTTATAGAGAAACTCATAGATTTATGCATACTGGGTTGGTACAAGTTGCTTTTAAGCCACTCACTTTAAGAGGTTTGCCTGAGAGCGTCATAGCAGCTCTAAGGGATGGCAGAAATCAGAATTGGAAAAAATCCATGATAGGGACGGTTCAAACCAGTTTGGCCTATGGCCCTGTATATTTTAACGCCTATCCTAATTTACAAATTTCTTTGAATAATGAAAATTCGCTAAACACTTTAATATTAAGTATAAAATTACATGGTTATGATTATTTGCCTGGTACTGAAGTTATATGTATTTGTTATAGAATTTACTATAAACCATTATACACTTTGAACCCTATGTGTAAAATTATGGATTTTAAAAATGAAACAATTCTTATAGAAATAAATTTTAGTAAGTCTAAAGTTATAACTAGAAGGCCTATTAAATGAGATGAAATTAATTTCCCTAAAGAGTGGGTGATCGAAGAGGCAGTCCCACCCAAAAATAATATAAATCCTGATATTTCTGACATTGAGCAAACTCCTGATGGGACAGTGAGAATCAAATTCACTGACCAAAATTTATTAATGAGTTATGCTGATAATATAGGTTTTCCTTCTAGAATATTTAGATCTAACTCATCTTGTATATCTCCTGTTGATTACATTGTTGATATGCCTTCTAGAGCGTCTACTTCTCAGATTAGAGAAGAAGATAATTCTAGAGTATCCACCTCTTATCTGAGAGAAGGAAAAAGAGTTGATAATATCAAAATTGAAAATCATATAGTTACCCCTGATATGGACCCTACTTTGTCTGAAATGGACTTTTCAAATGGTTTACATGGATAGATCAAAACTTATTGATTTTAGACCGGGGTCGCCGGTAAGAAAGAAAATTTCAAATGAATTTTTTCAGCCCAAATGGGAATCATTTAGAAAATGTTTTTTCAAAATTTTTAATAATAATCAACAAACATTCTTTCAAGAAGATTTTTATAATGATCTTTCTAAAGCAAATAAAGCTATAGCTTTTGTACCATGGTTTATGACGAAATATGTTTATAACTATATTTCTATGTTAGAACAAGATTATAAATTATCTGATGGTACAATTACCAAATCTCTCCTACCTCCTCAACAATCTTTTCAAATTGAAAAAAATAATAAAACTGTATATTTTACTGCATTTGCAGAGCTGTTTGATGATAATGACACTGCTTTTATTACTTCTAAGCATGTTAAAATTTTAATAAGACAAAAAAATTACACGAATGTATATGTGAGTATTTTAGGAGAACATATTCTTTCTTTACATAATAAAATTAGTCATTTATGTTCTGAATTAGAGAAGTTCAAAATCCCTGATAAAGGAAAGGAGAAGGCTACTCCTACTATCCAACCCCCTCCAGAAATTAAGGACTTTAAATTATCAAAGCTTGATAATATTGAAAGATTGCTTCAAAAAAGGTTCCAGGGGTTAAATATTAATCCCCTCCAACTAAGTGAAAGTGAGGCCACTGATAGAAATAATATTCCGGATGAGATTAATAAAATCTCATAAAAACATGCTAGAAAACCATTCCAAAGGATGTATTACTATCCTAGGCCGACTCCTCAAGATATCCTTCTTGAAGACCAAGAATATTACGTCTCTAATAGTTTTAGTGGGACAGAACTTTATGAATGGAATATTGATGGTTTTACTAATAGACAAATTTATACTCTGGCTCATAGAATTCTTATGTATAGTACGATTTGCAAGGACAACAAGAATTCTGAAAAGGATACAGCCAACATGATTATTGCTGGATTTACAGGCCAATTAAAGGGATGGTGGGATAATTATCTCTCAGAATCCCAACGTATAGCCATTTTAAATGTCCTTAAGGATGAAAATGGAATGATTCCAAATGTAGTCTGATGTGCCGCCATTCTACAGCACTTTCGACACCTCTAAACTAAGAACTATCGTAAGTTTTCAAGCAACCATCGTCGTTTTTGATGTTTTTATGTTATGTTTTCAGGAAATAGCGACAAACGTAGAAAAGGAAGGAAATACGATCAAAAGAGCGCTTCTGCCTAAGAGTGACGGCCCGTCTGACGGCCCGTCACTGACCTAACGGACCGTCACCCATTCCACCAAGATAAAACAAAGAAAAATACTATAAGTCATCACTGGGCGGACGACTTACCAAAAATTTCCAGTAAGTCATCACAGGCCCGACGACTTACCAGAATATTCATGTAAGTCGTCGAGCAGGTGATGACTTACCTGAAAAAGTGCCTGGGAGCTCACTGTTTAGTGGTGACGGCCCATCACATGCGTGACGGTCCGTCACCCAAACCGTCAAGTTGAGGCAGAACGCGCGACGCAGATTCTGAACGTTTTTGGGTTTATTTCTTGGACTCCTATAAATACCCTATGTTAGGTTTATTTTATTCAGACATTAATATACATTACAATTGATTACCAAATAGTTTTAGGAGAGTTTTGAGCAAGAAACACGTTTTCTTCTTCTTGAAATCGTGTTCTTGAATTGTTCTTGGGATCTTGGTTTCTTGTTCTTGGATAATTGAAGATTGTTTTCATTATATTGTAAGAATCTCTTTTCTCTTTATTATGAATACGAATCTCTTCTTTTTTCTTAATAGCATGATTAACTAACTTACCACAACTAGGGTTGTGGGAGCCATGGCTAAAGTAGCGATATAGATTTCGGGTAGCGTCGGGTTCAATATTTATGAGTGTCACGTTGTTAATCATTCATTCTTCACGTTTTCTAGTGGTTGCAAACATTAGAACATGCCTAGGTTTAATTTGCTTGAGTAAAGAAATTAAAACCGGGAAATTTGATTAACTACGAGGATTCAAGATTACCAACTCTCGTCTTATGATTAATGCTGTAACTAGATTAATCTACTTGATGTTTAGGATTGAAATATAAAAAGCTCACCTTTTCAAGTTCGAGAGAATTGAAAAGGAAATTCGTCTATTTGGTTGAGAAACATTTAGATGATACAATTAATTCAATCACATCGTGACATGCATATAAGAAAGAACCCGGTTAAGCTTGAATCGACATTGTTACAATGCCATGGTGAACACTTCCCTAGTTCTCTCTCATATTGATTAAAACTCGTATGTTATTAGCTGCTTTGTTCAACTATTGATTTCACAAACCCCCCTATTTACCGGAAACTATTGATTACTAGTCACCTAATTCACTAACGACTTAATTTGCACCTTATTCCCTGTGGGATCGACCCCAACTTTTGTTGGGTTCTATATTTGACGACGTCCGCTTACGCTTCTTAATTGGAGGTGTAGTTTGGGCGTTATCAAATTTTGGCGCCGTTGCCGGGGAATACGGTTGTTTATTAAGTCCGGTGTGTTTATTTGACTCTTAGTCATATTTCCTGCTTTTATTTTTATTTGTTGTTTTTGTTTTTACAGGGTACATAGTTGTCCATGCCAAGTACCCGAGGCTCGGGTGAACCAATAGTACCCTACGACCCTGAGCTTGCAAGAACGATAAGGCGAAACATGAATGAGCAACAACAAGAGGCAGCGAGACTCGCTGCAGCTCAGCAAGCCCAACAACGTGTGAATGCTGGTGGTCTTGAGGTCGACATAGAGTTGAAAGATGAGGAGGTCGACTTAGATGGAGTTGGTGCCACGGGCGCTATTGTGTTTCCCCCGCTAGCACCCGGGGCCAAGTTCAACATCACTAGCACAATGATTCAGCTGTTGAATTTGAGAGGAGTGTTCCGTGGTATTGCTGGTGACGATCCAAACCGGCACCTGATGAATTTTGTGGGTATCTGCAAGTCGTTCGAATTGCCTGGAGTAAGTCAGACAACGATCAGGCTCAGGTTGTTTCCGTTGTCTCTGTCTGATGAGGCAGCGTTATGGTTGACAGAACTGACCCCCGACTCTATCACAACTTGGGGAGAGTTGAAAGGAGCTTTCCTAGAAAGGTTCTTTCCTCCCTCTAGGATGATACAGTTGAGGGATGAGATTAGCAATTTCAGGCAACAACCTCATGAAGCTTTACATGAGACTTGGTTGCGGTTCAAGAAGAAGCTGACACAATGCCCGAACCATCAGCTGACCGACAACTTTTTGATGCAGACATTCTATAGGGCACTGAATTCGGCTACCAAGCCGACCTTGGACAACACAGCAGGTGGAGCATTCATGGGTCTCACTTTTGTCGAGGCCACAACTACTTTGGACAGGCTCACCAAAACCAACAGGGCCTGGCATACACGGGATTCAGAGGTAGCAGCTAGCACTTATGCAGTTGGGGTGTCAGCAGAGAAGCGCAGGAAAGAGGAAGAACGGGACCACGACATGGCCCATCTAAAAACGCAAATGGACCTGCTGACCAAGCATTTGATGTCAGGGGGTATTGAGAAGGTGAAAGTTGTGGGTTCCCAAGGTAGAGTAGCAGAGTTCGAATCTGATGAGGAGGCAAATTATTTGGGTGGTTTCCAGGCCAACGGCCAAGGAAATCAAGGTCGGAACTATCAGAAGGACAACTACTATGAAAAAACTGGCTACAGAGATCGCGATCAAGGAAACTGGAAGAATAACACTGATAGAGGTGGGTTGTATGTACCACCTAGTAATCGGGATAGAGCTAGCACCGAGACAGGGACGTCTAAATTAGAGAACATAATGGCGAAGATGCTGCTAAAAGTGGAATCTACTGACTCCGCGGTAAAGGAGATGAGGACCGAACTATCAACAATGAGTCAGGTAGTGGATTCACATTCCACCTCGATCAAGCAATTAGAGCAACAAGTGGGTCAGATCTCGACGACTCTAAATCAAAGGAGGACAGGTACCTTGCCGAGTGACACTATTCAAAACCCGAGGAATGACGCGAGCTGTATGGCAATCACCACAAGAAGCGGCAAAACGTTACCGGAATCACATCCGGTAATTCAGACTCAAGGTGATATTGCGGATGATAACGAGGCGGAGGATGCTACTCAAAGTCCCACGGCTAAAAACAAGGAAGTTGAAAAGCCTCCAACTATGATGCCTCGGCCACCACCTCTGTTTCCGCAACGCTTGAAGAAGAAAGCGGACGATAGCAAGTTCCTGAATTTCATGACCATGCTCAAACAGATATCAATAAACATCCCACTGGTGGAAGCTCTTGAACAAATGCCCGGATATGCCAAGTTCATGAAGGACTTGATTACCAAGAAGAGGTCAGTGAGCGTGGAACCAGAAGATAACCTCCACCACTGCAGTGCTATTTCCTCAAGATCGTTAGTGGACAAGAAGGAAGATCCAGGTGCTTTTACAGTTCCCTGTACTATCGGGAAGCTCAACTTCGGAAAAGCATTATGTGATCTTGGTGCTAGCATCAACTTGATGCCGCTAGCAATCTATAAACAATTGGGTTTGGGAGCTCCCAAACCAATGAACATGAGGGTGGTAATGGCTGACCGTTCAGTGAAGCGACCGGTGGAAATATTATCTGATGTGCTGGTAAAGGTTGGTAAGCTTATATTCCCGACTAACTTTGTGATCTTAGATTGCGAAGTGGATTTTGAAGTTCCCATAATCTTGGGGCGACCATTGCTAGCTAATGCAAGAGTGTTGGTCGACATGGAGAGAAATGAACTGACATTCAGATTAAACAATGAATTTGTCAAGTTTGATGTGTGTAAATTGATGAAGCAACCAAGAGACACGAGAGTGGTCGCGGTCATAGATGTGGTTGAGGAAGCCCCTGCGGAGTTGCATATTGAGGAGAAGGGTCCTGTCGAGACCCCAGCTGTTACAAGAATGAGGTTGCGATCGCAAGAAGGGAAATATGTTGAGGAAGGCGGTGGAAATAAACCAAGGAAGAGAAAACACCGCAAGAAAATCAGCAAAGAAAGAGTAAAGAAGTTGCCGCGACTAGCTGCGGAACCGATAAAAGAGGAAGTTGGAGCTCAACGAGATGGGGTAGCTGGGACCTATTCCATCGATTTCGCCTGCTATGGAGACCCTGGAGGTCTCCAACATCATGCCAGACTCTGAGCCCCATGGACTTCACAGGTATTCCTTTCTCTCATAGTTTTAGTTTTCACATGTATGCATTGGGGACAATGCATGAGTCTAAGTTGAGGGTGTGGGGTTACCTGTGAGTCTTTCACCACCGAGGGTTTTTGTTGCCGTGTTTCTTTTCCCTCCGATGTTCTATCTAGTAGAACCGGCACGTTTAGGTTGTAGTTTAAATTTTAGTTGTTTTTTTAGTGTCTATAGCAAGGCATGGCATTTTTTTTGAAAAATGGACTAAAAGGAGCCCCCTCCGAAAAAGTTGAATTTGTACTTATGTTGAAACGATTGACTGTCTGGATCCTTGATGTCATTGTGTGGTTATGATTGGAATAATTATGCTTAAGCCGAGTTGTTGTCTTGATAGTTGGTAGTGGTATGGTTTCTTGGTGCCAAGTGTGTGTGAGCTTATTGTTATAAATTCTTACTCTGTGCATGCATCTAGAACTTGCCCGGGCTATTTTGTTAAGTTTGAAGTTGGTTGCTTAGGAGAGGATCACATGCCCTTTTTGTGTGCAGTCCACTTAACCTATAAGACCGTCCAAATGTAAATAATCCCTTTGATCCCTGTTTGAGCCATAATTGACCATGTTCATTCAATAACCCGTCACCGTTCCTGGTTAACTTTGAATCCCTGTTTTGGCCCTGGTCCTCCTTGGACATCGTGCACCTCAACCCAGGCAATCAGCCTAAGTTGAGGGTGGCTACTATAGAGGTTAATGATAAGAAAAATAAGATGGAAAAGATTGGTTGTGGATAGAATGAGAATTCCGGGTGTGCGTCTAAGAAAAGAAAGAATAAGAAACGAAAAAAGAGAGATGAAAAAGAATGAAAAATAAATAAAAAGAAGTGTCAAAATAAATAGGCCGCACCTGCAGCTAGAAAGGAGGGAATAAAAAGGTGAATAAGGATGGACAAAGTAAAGTTAAGTGGAAATAGTAGGTCGGTGATTCCAAGGAGGGTTTAGTCACTATTCCCCAAACGTGTCCTACCTGCACCCGAAGCCGCATTACAAGCCAAAACAAGTCCTGTAGTGATCCTGAATGGCTTTCTGAAGAGCTGAAATAGAATAGTAAGGGCAAGCCTATGGCATCGCATGTGCATTGTTTGAAATCGTTTGTGAGTGTGAGCGTCTTACCTAGTCCTAAATCTTGTGTGTGGGACTTCTTTGCGGTGAGGGCACCAAGATTTCTGTATCGTCTATTGACTGTTAGGATAGCTGTGCGTGTGTATGCATAATATTCCATCATATCGGAATGACATGTTTGGATCCTTGCAAGTTAATGTTTCATACATTTGTGTGATACTAGGGAGCTTGATTTGAAATTGAATAAGCATTGAATGACCATGAGTTGCTAGAGACACGAGTTTGTTTTCTTAGTTGAGTCATTTTATTGTTTTTGTGTCATGTTGCTTGAGGACAAGCGAACGTTTTAAGTTGAGGGTGTTGATGTGCCGCCATTCTACGGCACTTTCGACGCCTCTAAACTAAGAACTATCGTAAGTTTTCAAGCAACCGTCGTCGTTTTTGATGTTTTTATGTTATGTTTTCAGGAAATAGCGACAAACATAGAAAAGGAAGGAAATACGATCAAAAGAGCGCTTCTGCCTAAGAGTGACGGCCCGTCTGACGGCCCGTCACTGACCTGACGGACCGTCACCCATTCCACCAAGATAAAACAAAGAAAAACACGGTAAGTCGTCACTGGGCGGACGACTTACCAAAAATTTCCAGTAAGTCGTCACAGGCCCGACGACTTACCAGAATATTCATGTAAGTCGTCGAGCAGGTGACGACTTACCTGAAAAAGTGCCTGGGAGCTCACTGTTTAGTGGTGACGGCCCGTCACATGCGTGACGGTCCGTCACCCAAACCGTCAAGTTGAGGCAGAACGCGCGACGCGGATTCCGAACGTTTTTGGGTTTATTTCCTGGACTCCTATAAATACCCTATGTTAGGTTTATTTTATTCAGACATTAATATACATTACAATTCATTACCAATTGATTACCAAATAGTTTTAGGAGAGTTTTGAGCAAGAAACATGTTTTCTTCTTCTTGAAATCGTGTTCTTGAATTGTTCTTGGGATCTTGGTTTCTTGTTCTTGGATAATTGAAGATTGTTTTCATTATATTGTAAGAATCTCTTTTCTCTTTATTATGAATACAAATCTCTTCTCTTTTCTTAATAGCATGATTAACTAACTTACCACAACTAGGGTTGTGGGAGCCATGGCTAAAGTAGCGATATAGATTCCGGGTAGCGTCGGATTCAATATTTATGAGTGTCACGTTGTTAATCATTCATTCTTCACGTTTTCTAGTGGTTGCAAACATTAGAACATGCCTAGGTTTAATTTGCTTGAGTAAAGAAATTAAAACCGGGAAATTTGATTAACTACGAGGATTCGAGATTACCAACTCTCGTCTTATGATTAATGCTGTAACTAGATTAATCTACTTGATGTTTAGGATTGAAATATAAAAAGCTCACCTTTTCATGTTCGAGAGAATTGAAAAGGAAATTCGTCTATTTGGTTGAGAAACGTTTAGATGATACAATTAATTCAATCACATCGTGACATGCATATAAGAAAGAACCCGGTTAAGCTTGAATCGACATTGTTACAACGCCATGGTGAACACTTCCCTAGTTCTCTCTCATATTGATTAAAACTCGTATGTTATTAGCTGCTTTGTTCAAATATTGATTTCACAAACCCCCCTATTTATCGGAAACTATTGATTACTAGTCACCTAATTCACTAACGACTTAATTTGCACCTTATTCCCTGTGGGATCGACCCCAACCTTTGTTGGGTTCTATATTTAACGACGACCGCTTACGCTTCTTAATTGGAGGTGTAGTTTGGGCGTTATCATAGTCTACACCTTGGTCCTAACCATTATAGAACATTTTTCTGGTAGATGGTCGGATAATAGTGAAACCATTAGGACTATGCTCCAAAACCTTAGATGTAAAACCCTTACGTCATTTAGATGGTACAAGAATGTTTTTCTATCCAGAGTTATGGAATTACCTGAGTGTAATAGCTCTCATTGGAAATCCAAGTTTATAGACGGACTACCTGCTTTATTTGCAGAAAGAGTTAGGAAGGCCCTTAGAGGAGATGGGGTGAGTATTAATTACGATGACTATACTTATGAAAAACTTATAAGTGTTTGCACCCAAGAAGGTCTCTTTTTGTGCAATGAGATCAAGTTGAATCAACAAATTAAAAGATATCATTTGAATGAGAAACAACAATTAGGAGAATTTTGTGAACAATTCGCAATCGATATGCCTGAATCCTCTAAAAAGACTAATAGACATAGAGGAAAAAGAGATTATAAGGAAAAGCCTCATAGGCAGTACAGAAAAAAGAAACGCTTAGACAAGCGTGAAAAGAGAAAAATGGATTATAAAGGGAAAAATGAGTTTTATAAGAGTAATAAATCAAATGCATGCCACAAATGTGGTAGAATAGGCCATTATGCAAGAGATTGCAAGGTCAAGGATAAGATTAAAAACCTTGACCTAGAGGAAAATATTAAGGATTCTTTATATAAAATCCTCCTTAATTCTTCTTCGAAAAATTCTAGCTAAAACAATAGTGACGGAGAGGAATCCTCTACAAGTGAAGACCTAAAAGTTCTTCATGAAGAAGACTGCATGTCCTCATCTGAGGAAGAATGTACGTCTTGCCAGATTGATCAACCTTGTGATAATAAAGACAAGGATGAATTCTATCAGTTGTATTCTCAGTTCAAAGACTTAAATATCAATGTCATCAGTAATGATAATTGGATGAAAATACTCAAAATGATTGATGATCCAACGTTAAGGTCCCAAATTATTGACAAAATTGGTAATACCAACACCTCCACTAGTAATACTAGAATTCCTAAAGAAAATCCCGCCCATCATAATGCTTATACCATAGAAGAAGTAAGGAGACAGTTAAAACTTAGGTCTCAAAGGGATCATATTCCCACTACAATTCAAGACTTGATTGAGGAGATTACTAATCTCAAAAAAAGAAATATCTTCTCTGAAAAATCATAATATGATTCTTGATGAAAGAATTAGTTATATAGAAAATAAAGACAATGGGAAACAGGTTATGGTTGAAGATAATCTCCCTGATATTCCTGAAGGTAATCTTCCTGATATCCCTAATGAATTTACGAATAATAAGAATTTATTTTTAGAAACTATCGAGCTAATTACGGCTCATAAACCTTTGGCAAAAATAACTCTTTTTATTGATTATAACTTAAAAAAAGATTTTATTGCTCTTATTGATAGCGGAGCTTATTTAAATTACATTCAAGAAGGATTAATTCCGTCAAAATATTTTAAGAAAACTACACATAGTCTTCGAAATGCTAGCGGTCATAAAATGGATATTGAATATAAAATTTCTAAAGCATATATATGTAAAAATAATATATGTATGCCTGAAAGTTTTGGTTTAATAAAAAATATTTCTAACGAAATTATTTTAGGAATGCCTTTTTTCTGGCATATTTATCCCATAACTCTCTGGGATGAGACTGGAATAACGGGTACTTTTGAAGGAAGAAAAATAAGAATAAATTTTATATCTCAACCATTCTCAAAATTCGTTAATGAAGTTAAAAATATGATTTCTTTAAAAAATAAACAAATCGATTTTATTAAAAGTGAGATTTGTAGTCGTACCATAGAAGAGACTTTACAAAATCCTAAAATCCAAAGAAAGATTGAGATTTTAAAGAATCAATTCTCCCTACAGATATGTGGAGATCACCCAAATGTATTTTGGGAAAGGAAAAAACATGTGGTAAGTCTTCCTTATGAGGAAGAATTTTCTGAAGATAATATTCCCACTAAGGCAAGACCTTACCAAATGAATTCAGAATATTTAGATTTATGTAAAAGAGAGATTGATACTCTTCTTCAAAAGGGATTAATAAGGCCCTCAAAATCTCCATGGTCTTGCACTGCTTTCTATGTTAATAAGCAAGCAGAGCAAGAAAGAGGGGTACCCAGACTTGTCATAAATTATAAACCCTTAAATAAACTTTTAAAATGGATTAGATATCCTATTTCCAATAAAAAGATTTATTAGATAGACTTTATGAAGCTATAATATTTTCAAAATTTGATTTAAAATCAGGTTATTGGCAAATTCAAATTTCTGAAGAAGATAAATATAAAACAGCCTTTAACGTCCAATGGGACAATATGAGTGGAATGTTATGCCTTTTGTGTTAAAAAATGCCCCTTCTGAATTTCAAAAAATTATGAATGATATTTTTAACCCTTTTATCAATTTTATCATTGTATATATAGATGATATTTTAGTATTCTCAAAAACCTTAGATGCATTTTAAACATCTTGACCTATTTAAGAAAATTATTATTCAAAATGATTTGGTTATATCTAGACAAAAAAAGGAATATTTTCCAAACCAATGTTAGATTCTTAGGTCATAATATTGAATAAGGAAAAATTATTCCTATTCAGAGAAGTATTGAGTTTGCCTCTAAATTTCCTGACGTTATTACTGATAAAACCCAGCTTCAACGTTTTTTGGGAAGTTTAAATTACATTTCTCCTTTTATACAGGATCTAGCTAAAGACACGGCTATATTATATGATAGACTAAGAAAAAGTCCTAAAGCTTGGACTGATAATCATACAAAAGCAGTCAAGCACATTAAGACAAAGGTTAATAACCTACCATGTCTCACTCTGGCTAATCCGAATTGGCAAAAGATAGTGGAGACAGATGCCTATGATATTGGCTATGGGGAAATTTTAAAACAAATCTCTCCTGCTGAAAGACAAGAATACCTCATACAATTCTATTCTGGGAAATGGAATAATAGTCAGAAAAATTATGCTACTATAGCTAAAAAAAAATTAACCATAGTCAAAAGTGTTTTAAAATTTTAGGGGGACTTATATAATCAAAAGTTCATCATAAAAACCGATTGTCAAGCAGCTAAATTCATCTTTAATAAAGATGTAAAACATGATGTTTCTAAACAAATATTTGCAAGATGGCAAGCTTTATTGGCACCATTCGATTTTGAAATACATTATAAAAAGGGAACATAGAATAGTCTTCCCGATTTTCTTACTAGGGAATATTTGAGTTAATATTTTTTTATTTTCGGAATACAGGATAATGCGACCATCTGGAAGTTCTTCCTCTAATAGAGGAAGAGGAAGAGGAAGAGGAAGAGGAAAAGTACCCATTAGCAGAAATAATATTTTGGCTCAGTTAGGAAATCAGAGACTAATAGCCTATTCTGCTATTTACATTTACTGTTTAGTTATTGCTTGATCAATTTGAATCATAAGTGAGATTGTGAGAGATGTCTTTCTTGTACAGGTAACTTCTATTCTTGTAACATACATAACCAATCAAATGGTCATATAGTATAGTATTGAGACTGAGAATGAAAAACTATGGGATCAGTTCAAGTTATTATTTAATTTCTTGAGTTATCTGACATATTCAATCTGTAAATTCAGAGTCTTATGATTTTCTCTTTGTCTATGTGATCAATATGTCAAGGAGACCTTCATCCCAATTTGTACTCTAATACATTTCAAATTTCTCTATTGTTCAGTTTTGTTTTCACTATTTTTCATTGTTACTCTCATTTTGAGTCTGATCATGTACACCATTTGGTCACAGACTCTGAAGATGCTAAGAATATTGTTGTGGATGAAAGAGGTTATTTGCTCATTCATTATTATGAAATTACTTTGTGATTTCAAGGCTGGAAAAAACTGATCAGCAAAGTATATTTGATGACTTCAATAAAAGTGGGTTAGGCATCTCTCAGCTTGCCATTATGATCTCTTCTTAAAACAGAGAACACAACTTTGTTGTATGAATCTCAAATTGTAAGTGTCCTATTTCTGAAAATTTGACAGCTTGGTGTAGCTTTCCATTTTAACCTTTTTGTCCTTTGGATCATGCTTCATGTAAAACATTGTGCCACAATAAATTTTTGTTAAATAGGATAAATGTATCAATCAAATGTCCACTATTAAACATCTTAGGATTCTGTTATTTTGAAGTAACGTAAAAAATAGTTCACTATACTGATTTTAGCCGTTTTAGAAATGGAGTATATTTAAACAGATATCGTCTACCTTATGTGACAATATTTCACCAGAGAATGTAAATACTCTAGGACAATAGGTTATCTTTGATGCTAAGTTTTATTATAAGAAATATAACAGTACAAAGTGGATAAAGAAAATATGAAACAACCACACATATTTTTCATTACATCATACAGATATCTAATATAGTATTTGTTCATAAACTGAAACTAAAATTTGCAGAGGAGTTAATACAGTTGCCCATGATTTTCAGACTCATGTTTCTCTTTCCTTCTTAGTCACTTTGCGAACCTTGTGGGTGGATTGTTTGTCATTCATTCATCATCATATTCCTGCATTGAGAATTTCCCTACGGATTTGCTTCTCTTGGTATACTATTTTTCAGTTAAATTAACACTGATTTCTGTTAGGAATGATCCACTTCCTGATAGATTGTTCTTGATGGAAGTCTGTAAAAGATAGCATGGTGTAAATCTGTGTTAGGTTAATTTTAAAGCGTAATAATTTGAGACTATATTAAGCACTCAACTATGACATTTGAGTGGGAGATGTCCAGAAGGAACACTTTCAATTAGAAGAACAACAAAAGATGATATTTTAAGAGCATGTAACATGAAAAGCAATGGTAGGAAGAAATTTTTTTCTACCATTCCTAAACCGGAGTCTGATAGACCTGCTGGCCTTGGTAGGCAAACTGTTCATCAGGTACACCATAAATTAACCTCTTTCTCTTCATAATTCAGATTAGCATATAAAAGTAGATTAAGAAGTTTCATTGAATTAATTGTTTCAGTTCTTTTTGAAGTTCTTTTAGCATGCAATAGCCTATGTTGAAGGAGACCAGCATTATGATGCAAAAGCAACCATAAATGTTTGGGAACCTAAAATTTCAGCAACCCAATGAGTTTAGCTTGTCTCAGATATGGCTTCTTACTGGTTCTTTTGATTCAGACCTTAATAGTATTGAAGCTGGATGGCAGATACTGTTTTTTTTATTATCTTTTTCAAGTTTATATCTTTATATGATAAATTCAATTCTTGTTTGAGCAATTACAGTCTGAAATTATTGTTATATTATGTGTCTGTATGTACTTGTCTTGTGACTTCATTTTTGTCTTTTCTTGTCTGTTTGTGGTTAAAAAATAGGGTAGTCCAGATATATATGAAGATAACAATGCAAGACTTTTTATCTACTGGATTATAAGTGAAATGTTTGTTTCCTCTAAATACAGCTAGCATACATACTACATAACTTTATACTAAATCTAAGAATGTGTGATGTGAACTGTGAAGTTCATATTTGATAATTGAAAATTTCAAAAATTATTTTGCACAGACTGATGCTTATCAAGCCACTAGCTGCTACAACTTGCTATGCTCAGGCTTTATTCAAATGAATAATGAAATAGCAATAGGGGCCAGCATCTCCCCTCTCCCAGTTGTCATGATTCACAATATGATATTAGCATTCTTGTCTGGAAGGTAATTTTAAATTATGGGATTCACAAATCTTGCATTGACCCTTTTCACTTTACTGAATTCCTGTCAACAATTATACCTCATATTCTACGGAAACATACTCTTGTATATGTTTCACTGTATATTTTATTGAGGTGTATATTATTTGACTGTGAATGTATAGTTGATTAAATTATGTGAAGACAGAGAGAATCTCTAACAACGTTTGATGAGTACTCCATGCTTTTCTTTTTCTCTGTCTTTGAGTTAGTGTACTCTTCTGCCATTTAATTTTATAAAAAAATGTTCTTTAACTTTTATTTACTTATCTTGAAATTGTTTTAAGTTTGATTTGGCTCAATTGATAGGACCCAAAAGAAGGAAACTGGTGGTGTATTTTAGTGTAGGATGGCAGTATTCCTTGAAATAGCTTCATCATCATCAAACTTAACAACTTTGTAGACTTCATCTTATTTGTTTATTATTAAATTTTTTAATCATGACCTTAAACATGAAAATAAACTATTATTAGAATAAATATGATTTATATTACAGTTTTAATTAGTTATACCTTTGAATTTTTGAGCCCTCATAAGTTGAAGATCCACAATCAAAGGTTCCTATATAGATGCACTTAATGAAGTTGAATTTGATCCACCAGTTCACCCCATAAAATTGTTGAAAGCCTATTCTTCCTGTATAAATAAAAAAAATTATTTGTTATGCATATAATGCACATTAATAGATGGTATAACTCAGATAGAAAGACAATTATTGCAGTAGTAATATAAGTAGTAAAAGTAGTGAATATTGGTTATTTTCTGCCACTGATTTGTGTTCTAGCTGAGTTGTTCATCTTATAAGTGGAAGAAAAAAAAACTTATTTATCATAAAAAATAACTTACTTATCATTCTTTTAAGTATTTTCACTTAGTCATAACTAACACAGTATGCAAAATCTATTAAAAATAATTATTGATTGATGATAACTTAGACATGTTTATTTCTGACAAATTATGAAAGTGGATTCTTTAGTGAACATATGCAGTAAACAGATTGATAATTATTAAATGTTGATGTCTTTTTATTACAGAACATAGCAAAAGTATGAAAAAACCTCTACATTGAGAGCAACTGTTTGATTTGTAAAGTACCTGCTTTCTCAGATGAAGCTTCCTAGGACAGAGAATACAACTTTGTTGTCTGAATCTCCATGAGTAAGTGTCCTAATTTATGATACTTTTGCCATGTTTTCTCTCCCATAGCTTTGTTCATCTTAAAGGGTGAATCCTGTTATACACATTTTGACTTCATAATATAATGGAGAAAGTGATTATCACATATTATAATGTATTATTAAAAAAAATTCAATGCGATAAATTAAAGTCGTACCTATCAAATATTTCAGGAATCATATCAGTGACTCTACCCTTAGTTGGTTTATCAAATCCAGCAAGAAATGTAGTACATAAACCTCCAAAATGACAATGAATGTCATATTAAATTTTGAAAAACTTCTTTACATACTACATTTGTAGCTTCATTAGTTATCTGATCATTGTCATTGTAATTCAATATCTTTAATCTCTTTCTGCTTGTCACTCTGAAAAGAGCTACATACAACTGTCCATGTGTGAACACTTGTTTCTTCAAAAATAATCTCACATGAGATAAAGACTGTCCTTGACTTTTGTTGATTGTCATAGCAAAAGATACATGTCACGACCCGATTTCTCGGTCATGATGGCACCTACAACCCCCCGGTAGGTGAACCAATCCCTGTAGCCCAGAACAGCTAGTAATGGGCTACTATCTAACAAATAAGAGGACAAGATGAATAAAATAGATAATATGAATGAAAATATATACAAATGCGGAAAACTAAACCAAACCCCAAGACCTGGTAGCATAGTACAGAGCCAAACTACATACATGGAGTACACGTCAACCAAAACTATATATACAGATGTCTCTGAATGGAAATAGAGTACATGCAGCAAAAGATAAACTAAAGCTAAGCTCCGATCGCCAAGAGCTCACCCTCAGCCTGAAGTAGTCCTCAACAGATCTCCACGCACGAATCTCAACGATCTACCGGCGATGGCCCACACTAGGATCTGCACCCAAAGATGCAGGGGGTAGGGGTGAGCACCAAATGCGAAGCATAAGGTACCCAGTAGGTATCATAGGCCGACTGGGCACATATAAGATAAAAGAGCAGTAATAGACAGAATAGAAGCAAGTAGTCACAGAAATCAACGAAAGGTACACAGGAACTAGCCCAGAGGGAAATCAACAGAACCACAGATGAGGCTAGTAAGCAGAATATACACACCAAAGGCACAGGTGAAAGTAAGAAACAACGCACCTGGGATCCTTGCAACAACAGTGTATACAAAATAAGTTTACGAATGGACGGTATACCGGTAACCTCAAGTGTAAGAAGAAGAGAGAAAGAGTAATAATAGGCATGCTCAAGACATGAATCAACCCAACTAAACATAACAATCTCAAATCCAGAAACTAACAGTCTAGCAGTACCAATCTCATACTCATCCCTAATAGAGAACAACTCTGTAAGTAAATAGCAAAAGTCTACCTACAGTCCCTCGGCCGCCCATACAACCGAGGAACACAAACAAGTGAAAACAAACCCTCCGGCATCCCATACTACCGGAGCGTACAATCAGCAAACAGCAAACAAGGGTGGAACCTCGAACCATGAATGATATGATGCATGAAGATCTCAAGTGCCATAGTATCTCTGTATGTACCTCCTCCGGCGCCGATCCGGCCCAGCAGGTAGGTTCCATGGAAGGACTCTGCCCGTATACCTCTACTCCCCCGTATACCCCTCTTCCGGCACACGCAGCCCGTAGCCCCTGGCCCGGATAGCAAGGTCCATGGAGGTCCTCGACCCCATACCAAAACTCAGTATCAGAACATGTATCAAGATAGAGTCCCAGTCTCGATATCAAGATATAGATCCAGTCTCGAATATGCATGCCCAGACCCTGTCCAGGACTAAAAATAGTATGAAAATATCTCAAAAACCCCTCCAAGGGTGCCCGGGCGTCTCCGGGTCTAAACAGTAAAAAGTCATCTCAGGTGCTCGGTCCAACCGAGGCTAAAAATCATCTCAAATAGTAAGAAAACTCAACTAGCACTCCGGCCCTGCCGAGTCTAGTGATAATCGTAAAACTGATGATTTTAAACCATAAGTGAAATCAATCATTTCCAAATCATTTCCATCAAAAACGGGCCCCCCGGGCCATGCAAGGTTTAGAAAACAGTGTCAGTAGGCCCGAAGCCAAAACCACGTAAAACATCGATAAAACCTCTTTATATGCATGGAAATGATATGCTCACACACAACAATAGCTGCTCAACAGCTTACAATCAACCTACCGACCCTGCACAGGCCCACAGCTACTCAGCAAGCATAACCAGCCTAGAAGGATAATTCTATGCCCGGGACTCGCGGACATTCCCAAAATCCCACCTTCTATGTTCCAGAGTCAATAAGGCCTCGCAGGACCACAAGGGTAAATAAAATATATCCGCAAATACTACAAACAACGGAGGAATAAAAATAGGCGGACATGAATAAAGCGGTCAAGGTCTGTGGTACCAACCTAATAAACCAACCCAAGGATGCCCATTAATACAATTTTATTCTATATATACGGAGTCTAGGGAAATTAAACCGTAACCTACCTGTCGTCCGACGACAAGCTGCTGGAACACGATGTCCAAGCTCGAACCACTCCGAGAAAATCCAAAACTAAATCGGAATCGGATTTGGGAAGGAATAACTTGACAAGATAATTGATTTACTTTATCAAATATATTTTCCCACCACAAAACCTCACACGTGAAAGAGTATTTGATAATGTGCAAAGTTGTATGAAATAAGTAATATATATATATGCATAACTTTCAGCAAAGTTACTTAAATATATGTAAGTGGATATGCTGCCACCTTTCCATCCACTATTGTTGCCTTCACCTTCCACTTACACGTGGGGGTGGAGGTGGCAACCACTTTCCCTCCGTTAGAAATATATTCGGGTATTGCATAAATTCGTGGTAAAATAATTATAGTATTTTAAATATACCATAATTATTAGAAAATCATTTCCAATAAAACCTACTATATTATAATAATAAATTTTAACATAATTAAATTTACTATCTCCGTTAAAATATTACGGAGTATAAAAACTTTATAAAATAAATACGTAAACACTTATATCGTACCAAACATATTTTTCATAAGCCTTTTAAAATATTTTGAAAAGGTAATAATAATATACTTTTTACCAAATTTACTTTTTAAATAATATTTCAAATATACGCACGATACTAATAAAAATTCTTAAGTTTAGGCTCGTAATTCGCCTACGCACGATTTTGATATTCAAGAATTATCTCGGGATCCTCCCTTATATTTTATCACTGTTTCGGAACTGAAATGGCATTTTAAAACGTAAAATTGAAGCTTAAATCGGGTTAAACCCGACCCGATTCGCGACCCAGTTCGCAACCCGTTTTCTGCCAGACAGTCCGCGGTAAAACAGTCATAACTCTTTACTCCGAGATTATTTGGACGTGCGGTTTTGTGCGTTGGAAACTAGACTCGTAGACCTTCGATTTGGTATCTCGGGGGACTTCTAACTCTTTATATATTGGGAGAAAATCCCCGATACATTTGACCCAAAGTTCAGAAAATTTGTTAAAGGTCTTACGATATCTTTTGTCGATTTGCTTGACTTCAAACTTAAACGTGGAAATGACCGGAAGGGTCATTACATCATCCACTACTAAAAAGGACTTTCGTCCTCGAAAGTCAAGGTCAAGAGGGTACCTGAAGGCTAAAATAGCTGCGGATACTGATCCCGCATATCTCTCTCGGTCTCCCAGGTAGCCTCCTCGACTGGACGGTGCCTCCACTGAACCTTAACAACCGGGATCTCTCGAGACCTCAATCTCCTGACATCTCTGGCCAAAATAGCTGACGGCTCCTCAACAAAGGCTAAACCCTCATCCAACTGAACTGAATCCCACTACAACACATGAGACTCATCTGGGACATACCGACGCAACATCGAAACATGAAACACAGGATGTATAGCTGAAAACATCGGAGGTAAAGCTAACTGATAGGCAACGCTACCAACCCTCTGCAGAATCTCAAACGGCCCAATGTACCTGGGGCTAAGCTTTCCCCGCCTACCAAATCTCATCACGCCCTTCATGGGCGATACCCGGAGAAATACCAAGTCACCGACACTAAACTCCAAGGCACGAAGCCTACGATCAGCATAACTCTTCTGCCTGCTCTGAGCTGCCCGAAGTCTGTCCTGAATCACTCGGACTCGGTCTAAGGAATCTCGAAGCAAATCTGTGCTCTGTGGCCCAGCACTAGAACCATCAAACCAACCTACAGGTGATCTGCAACGTCTGCCATACAAAGCCTCAAAAGGTGCCATGCCGATACTCGAATGGAAGCTGTTATTATAAGCAAACTCTGCCAAGGGAAAAAACTGATCCCAAGAGCCTCCAAAGTCAAGAATACAGGCCCGAAGCATGTCCTCCAGAACCTGAATGGTCCTCTCGGACTGGCCATCTGTCTGAGGGTGAAAAGCGGTACTAAGATGAACCTCTGTACCCAAATCTCGCTGAACAGCCCTCCAGAACTGAGATGTGAACTGAGTGCCGCGGTCTGAAATAATAGAAGCTGGGACCCCATGCAATCGAACAATCTCACGAAGATAGATCTGAGCTAACCTCTCTGCGCCATAAGAAGTCTGAACCGGCAAGAAATGTGCTGACTTAGTCAGCCTATCAACAATCACCCATATGGAATCAAACCCATGAGAAGTACGAGGTAAACCAACAACGAAGTCCATAGTAATCCCTTCCCACTTCCATTCAGGAATGGGAAGTCGCTGCATCAAACCACCAGGTCTCATGTGCTCGAACTTAACCTGCTGACAGTTTAAGCACCGAGATACGAAATCCGCTATATCCCGCTTCATACCACTCCACCAGTAAAGCTGCCTCAAGTCTCTATACATCTTTGCTGTGCCAGGGTGAATGGAGTATCTAGTACAATGTGCCTCACGAAGTATCAACTGAATCAAATCACTAACCCTCGGAACACAAACACGACTATCATACCTCAGAACCCCATCTGAATCTAGAGTAGCCCGACTGATCTCACCCTGAACAACCTGATCACGAAGATCACACAACTGCTGATCCTCAAACTGACGGCTCTGAATCTGATCAATCAAGGTAGAACGAACCTCAATGCTGCCGAGGACTCTGCTAGGATCCGACAAGTCAAGCCTAACCAAACGGTTAGCCAAGGACTGGATGTCCAAGGCCAACGGCCGCTCTGAAACTGAAAGAGAAGCTAGGCTACCCATACTCACTGTCTTCCGACTCAAGGCATCCGCTACCACGGTTGCCTTGCCCGGATGATACAGAATAGTGAAGTCATAGTCCTTCAGTAAATCGACCCATCTCCTCTGTCTCGAGTTCAACTCGCGCTGACTCGTGATATACTGAAGACTACGGTGATCGGTGTGGAAGATATTCACAGTGAACTCCATATAAGTCTATAATTGCCTCCAGTCTTTGAGCGCGAAACTACCGCCGCCAACTCTAAGTCAGAGTGGGGGTTAGTTGCGCTCGGTGAACCTTCAGCGTGCCTCGACGCATATGCTATTACTCGACCCTGCTGCATCAACACACAACCAAGACCCATCCCAGAAGCATCACAATACACGGAGAAGCTCTGACCCTCAACCGGCAAAGTCAGAACTGGAGCTGAAGTCAATAAGGCCTTAAGCCTCTGGAAGCTATCCTCACACTGGTCCGACCACTGAAATGGGACATCCTTCCTAGTCAGCATAGTCAAGGGTGCTGCTATGGAAGAAAACCCCTCAACAAACCGTCTGTAGTAACCTGCTAACCCAATAAAGCTGCGAACCTCAGTAACAGTAGTAGGTCTAGGCCACTCACAAACCGCTGAAATCTTTCCCGGATCAACCCTAATCCCATCCTTAGACACCACGTGCCCTAGGAATGCAACTGACTCAAGCCAAAACTCACACTTTGAGAACTTGGCGTAAAGCCGATGATCTCTCAAAGTCTGGAGTATAACCCTCAAGTGCTGCTCATGCTCATCTCTACTACGCGAGTATACCAAGATGTCGTCTATAAAAACTATCACAAATGAGTCCAAATACGGGCCAAGAACCCTGTGCATCAAGTTCATAAAGGCTGCGGGGGCATTAGTCAACCCAAAAGACATCACCAGGAACTCATAATGGCCATAACGTGTCCTGAATGCTGTCTTAGGGATGTCCTCCGCCCTAATCCTCAACTGATGGTAACCAGACCTCAAATCAATCTTCGAAAACACGACTGAACCCTGAAGCTGGTCAAACAAATCATCAATCCTCGGCAACGGATACCTATTCTTCACTGTCACCCTATTCAGCTGCCGATAATCAATACACATACGCATCGACCCATCCTTCTTCTTCACGAAGAGAACAGGAGCACCCCAAGGTGACACACTAGGCCTAACAAACCTCTTAGCTAACAGATCCTGGAGCTGCTCCTTAAGCTCCCTCAACTCAGCAGGAGCCATACGGTAAGGAGAAATAGAAATGGGCCTAGTGCCCGGCTCCAACTCAATAGCAAAATCAATATCTCTCTCAGGTGGAAGGCCTGGCAGGTCGGTAGGAAATACATCGAGGAAGTCTCTAACCACAGGAACAGAATCAGGGGAAGTGGGGTCAGCACTAACATCTCGGACATATGCTAGATAAGCTAAACACCCACGGGAAATCAACTTCCTAGTTCGAAGACATGAAATGATCCCAGATGGTGCATGGCTAACAGAACCCTGCCACACAACCGGGGATACACCAGGCACGGCTATGGTAATGGTCTTGGCATAACAATCCAAAACCACACGGTGAGGGAATAACCAGTCCATGCCCAGTATCACATCAAAATCTAGCATATCAAGAATCATCAAATCACCCCAAGTCTCTGAATCACCAATAGATAACATACAGGATCTCACAATCCGATCCACTACTAAAGAATCTCCTACTGGGGTCAAAACAAAAACAGGAACAGATAATGGCTCACTAGCCAACCCCAAACAAGGCACAAAGTAGGCAGATACATATGAACAAGTGGATCCAGGATCAAATAAAGCCATAGCAGGCTGATGGCACACAAAAATCGTACCTGTAATCACAGCATCTGAGGCCTCTGCCTCTGGTCTCCTAGGGACCGCATAAAACTGACGACGACCTCCACCTGCCCGACCGCCATCCCTACCACCTGCTCTACCACGCGGAGCACTACCTCTACTCTGACGACCACCCCCTCTAACAGGGGCTGAACTGCCCGTAAAGGCTCGGCTAACTGAACTGTACCCTGCTGAGGGCAATCTTTAGCAAAATGACCCATCGCACCACAAGTAAAACACGCGCCTAACGGCCTACTCTGTCGAGATGAACCCGCAAATCCCGAATGACCACCACGACCTGATGCCCCAGAAACTGTACCCCTCGAAGACTGGCCGCTATAGCCCTGATGGCTGCCCTGACCCTGCTCGAACTGGGTACTACCAAAAGTCTGAAGGGAAGACTGAACCGGTCGGCTGGACTGACCCTGGTACTGCTGTGGCTGATAACTCCGACTCCACTGGCCAGGACCTCTACCACCATATCTGGAACCACTATAGAAACCCTGATGTCGAGGCCTCTTATCTCTGGACCCCTGATCATGTCGCTGTAGGTCCTCCACAGTATGGGCATAATCTACAATAGCCTGGAATGACCGACCACTGGCAATCAATATCTCAGCTGGCTGTCTGATCTCTGGCCTCAAACCCCACACAAATCTGCGAATCCTATCCGCCTCAGTAGGAATGATCATAGCTCCGAACGGTGCTAGCTGATGAAAACGGGTCTCATACTCCGAGATAGTCATAGATCCCTGCACAAGGTGAGTGAACTGCTCCCTGCGACGCTCCCGATCACTCTGGGGAAGGAACTTGGCCATAAAGGCCTCATAAAATTCAGACCAGGTCAACGGAGGTGACGACGGTGGTCTACAAGCAACCTGAGCCCTCCACCATAACTTCGCTGGGCCCTCTAACTGGTAGGTAGTATAACCAACCCCGTGAGTCTCCAATAAACCCAGATGATGCAACATCTCCTCACAGGTGGTAATAAAGTCATGCGGATCCTGTCCAGAAGTACCCGCAAATCTCGGGGGTGCTAACCTCAAAAATCTGCCCAACGCCTTCTGCTCTGTCTCTGTCATAACTGGGCGAGGAGCAAGAGGCTGTGCAACAGATGGAACCGGAATAACCTCCGCACGGTGAGCCATAGTAGAAGGCTGCGCTCCTGAACTCTGTGCACCCAGGGCTTCCCCCTGAGCAGATGTCTGCGCTACCTCCGAAGGCCGCTCTCCAATCACACCCAAAAGCTGCAATAGTAATCCCCGAATATCTGGAGACGGAGCTGTGGGTGGAGCTGGCACAGAAGTGGGCACTGGAGCTGGCACTGGAGCTGGCACTGGAGCTGGTGGTACCTGGGCTTCCCCCTGAACCACATGCTGCTCGGGCTCTATCTCCACGCTAGCAGCTCTAGCAGGTGCCACTGTTCGAGGGCGTCCTGGACCCCTAGCTGGAGTAGGAGGCTCATCCTCGCGTGCTGCCGATGATCTCGTACGAACCATCTGCGGAAGAATGAAGTAGAATAAATGAGATTTCCAGAAACTTCAAGGGTAGTACGCACGACACAGAAGCAATGAAAGAGTTGAATTCCTAAAATGCCACTGTAGCCTCCCAAAGATTGAGTACGGACGTCTCCGCCCCGATCCGTAGGACTCTACTAGACATTGGCTCCTATACCGATGACACCGGTGAACCTAAAGCTCTGATACCAAGTTGTCACGACCCGATTTCTCGGTCATGATGGCACCTACAACCCCCGGTAGGTGAACCAATCCCTGTAGCCCAGAACAGTTAGTAATGGGCTACTATCTAACAATTAAGAGAACAAAACGAATAAAATAGATAACAGGTTTATAAATATATACATATGCGGAAACTAAACCAAACCCCAAGACCTGGTATCATAGTACAGAGCCAAACTACATACATGGAGTACAAGTAACCAAAACTATATATACAGATGTCTCTGAATGGAAATAGAGTACATGAATCAAAAGATAAACTAAAGCTAAGCTCCGATCGCCAAGAGCTCACCCTCAGCCTGAAGTAGTCCTCAACAGATCTCCACGCACGAATCTCAATGATCTACCGGCGATGGCCCACACTAGGATCTGCACCCAAAGATGCAGGGGGTAGGGGTGAGCACCAAATGCGAAGCATAAGGTACCCAGTAGGTATCATAGGCCGACTGGGCACATATAAGATAAAAGCGCAGTAATAGACAGAATAGAAGCAAGTAGTCACAGAAATCAACGAAAGGTACACAGGAACTAGCCCAGAGGGAAATCAACAGAACCACAGATGAGGCTAGTAAGCAGAATATACACACCAAAGGCACAGGTGAAAGTAAGAATCAACGCACCTGGGATCCTTGCAACAACAGTGTATACAAAATAAGTTTACAGAATGGACGGTATACCGGTAACCTCAAGTGTAAGAAGAAGAGAGAAAGAGTAATAATAGGCATGCTCAAAACATGAATCAACCCAACTAATCATAACAATCTCAAATCCAGAAACTAACAGTCTAGCAGTAATCAATCTCATACTCATCCCTAATAGAGAACAACTCTGTAAGTAAATAGCAAAAGTCTACCTACAGTCCCTCGGCCGCCCATACAACCGAGGAACACAACAAGTGAAAACAAACCCTCCGGCATCCCATACTACCGGAGCGTACAATCAACAAACAGCAAACAAGGGTGGAACCTCAAACCATGAATGATATGATGCATGAAGATCTCAAGTGCCATAGTATCTCTGTATGTACCTCCTCCGGCGCCGATCCGGCCCAGCAGGTAGGTTCCATGGAAGGTCTCTGCCCGTATACCTCTACTCCCCCGTATACCCCTCTTCCGGCACACGCAGCTCGTAGCTCCTGGCCCGGATAGCAAGGTCCATGGAGGTCCTCGACCCCATACCAAAACTCAGTATCAGAATCACGTATCAAGATAGAGTCCCAGTCTCAATATCAAGATATAGAACCAGTCTCGAATATGCATGCCCAGACCCTGTCCAGGACTAAAAATAGTAGGAAAATATCTGAAAAACCCCTCCAAGGGTGCCCGGGCGTCGCCGGGTCTAAACAGAAAAAAGTCATCTCATGTGCTCGGTCCAACCGAAGCTAAAAATCATCTCAAGTAGTAAGAAAACTCATCTAGCACTCCGGCCCTGCCGAGTCTAGTGATAATAGTAAAACTGATGATTTTAAACCACAAGTGAAATCAACCATTTCCAAATCATTTCCATCAAAAACGGCCCCCCGGGCCATGCAAGGTTTAGAAAACAGTGTCAGTAGGCCCAAAGCCAAAACCACTGTAAAACATCGATAAAACCTCTTTATATGCATGGAAATGATATGCTCACACACAACAATAGCTGCCAACAGCTTACAATCAACCTACCGACCCTGCACAGGCCCACAGCTACTCAGCAAGCATAACCAGCCTAGAAGGATAGTTCTATGCCCGGGACTCGCGGACATTCCCAAAATCCCACCTTCTATGTTCCAGAGTCAACAAGGCCTCACAGGACCACAAGGGTAAATAAAATATATCGCAAATACTACAAGCAACGGAGGAACAAAAGTAGGCGGACATGAATAAAGCGGTCAGGTCTGTGGTACCAACCTAATAAACCAACCCAAGGATGCCCATTAATACAATTTTATTCTATATATGCGGAGTCTAGGGAAATAAACCGTAACCTACCTGTCGTCCGACGACAAGCTGCTGGAACACGATGTCCAAGCTCGAACCACTCCGAGAAAATCCAAAACTAAATCGGAATCGGATTTGGGAAGGAATAACTTGACAAGATAATTGATTTACTTTATCAACTATATTTTTCTCACCACAAAACCTCACACGTGGAAGAGTATTTGATACAGTGCATTATAGTATGAAACAGTACTATACATAAATGTATAGTAACTCTCAGCAAAGTCACTTTAATATATATAAGTATATGTGTTGCCACCTTTCCATCTACTAGTGCTGCCTTCACCTTCCACTTACACGTGGGGGTGGAGGTGGCAATCAATTCCTATCCGTTAAGTATAAACTCGGGTATTGCGTAAATTCGTGATAAACTAATTATAGTATTTTAAATATACCATAATTATTAGAAAATCATTTCCAATAAAACCTACTATATTATAATAATAAATTTTAACATAATTAAATTTACTATCTCCGTTAAAATATTACGGAGTATAAAATCTTTATAAAATAAATACGTCTACCCTTATATTGTATCAAATATATTTTTCATAAACCTTTTAAATATTTTGAAAAGGCAATAATAATATAATTTTTACCAAAATACAACTTTTAAATAACTATTTTAAATACACGCACGATGCTAATACGGTTCTTAAGTTTAGGCTCGTAATTCGCCTACGCACGATTTCAATTATTCAAGAATTCTCTCAGAATCCTCCCTTATATTTTATCACTGTTTCAGAACTGAAATGGCATTTTAAAACGTAAAATTGAAGCTTAAATCGGGTTAAACCCGACCCGATTCGCGACCCGGTTCGCAACCCGTTTTCTGCCAGACAGTCCGCGGTAAAACAGTCATAACTCTTTGCTCCGAGATTATTTGGACGTGCGGTTTTGTGCGTTGGAAACTAGACTCGTAGACCTTCGATTTGGTATCTCGGGGGACTTCTAACTCTTTATATATTGGGAGAAAATCCCCGATACATTTGACCCAAGGTTCAGAAAATTTTGTTAAAGGTCTTACGATATCTTTTGTCGATTTGCTTGACTTCAACACTTAACGTGGAAATGACCGGATGGGTCATTACAACTATTTAAGAAAATCAATGGCAAAAAAGTCATATCTAGACAAAAATAGACATATAAGGAAATTTGATGGAAAAAGAAATTATAAAAATAGACTAGAATGCTTTACATGTGGAAGTATAGATCATTTAGCCAATACATGTCCTAAAAGAAATAATAGTAGGACAAGAAATGCACAATTAATAGAAGAATTTAATGAGACTTTAATAAATGTAGATGAATACATGTCAGATAGTGAAAGTATATACTCAGTAATTAGTATAGACCCAAATGAAGAACAAAGGCAGAATTCCTCTGACTCAGAAGGGGAGGAGCTAATAAATGAATTAGGATTAGGAAAATTAGACAAGATAAAACTAAGAGATTTAGATACCTATGATTTAGTCAACGTAACAGTAGATTGTGAACATAATTTTGAAAAAGGGAAAGGATTAGATAGTAACCAATGTTATATATGTCGTTGGTACCCAAGTAAAGATAAAAGACTAAAATGTAAAAAGTGTTACATTGTAGGATGTATTAATTGTATAGAAAAAACTTTAGAGACAAGAATTGTTTCAGAACATATAGACATCAAAGAATCTATAACAGAAATAAAAATATTAAATCTGGAAGACAAAATAGAGAAAATAGAGAATAGATTAAGAAAACTAGAAAGAGGTAAAGAAATAATCATAGAAGAAGAATTAATGAATACTAATACCAATCAAAGAAACAAAAACTTTGAAGGTTTAATTTGTAATGAAGATAAAAAGATGAGTACTATTAAAGTACTAGTAAGAATAAAAATACAAAACTATGAAGTAGAGACATTAGCTTTGGTAGACTCAGGATGTACCAAGAGTATTATAAATGAAAGAATAATACCCACAGACTTAATTAGAAATTTGCCAGAAACCCAAGTATCAATGCAAATGGATGGAACATACAATACCTATTCACATTATGTGGGAAAAGCAACTATAAGTTTTAAAAATACTTGTGATGAATTTTATAAGCCATCATACAAAATAGATAAAATATGGACCAGAGACTTAAATATTAGAGTAGACTTTGTATTAGGATTAGATTTTCTATTACAAAATAATGGAAGCTGTCTTTTAACTAGAGACGGAATAATTTTATCTAAAAACATCACCCAAACAGCTGTAACTACAGAATATACACCTACAAAGATGAGACACATTAAAAATAAAACAGAACAGAAAGAGCTACCAACATAACAAAATTGTGAAAACGGAAAAGACTGCCAATGTGATCATTGTGACACAATAAATATACAAGAAGAAATACATAAAATAATAGATATGGAAAATATAGAAAAAGATTATTCTTTAATAGAAATAAATACAGAATTTTACAATTTCAGTAAGGGAATAAAACAAATAGGGATAATTAATAACCAGAAAGACTTAGAAAAAATAATACAAATTCTAGATGAACTAGAAATAATTGGAGAAAAACCCCTGAAACATTGGGAGTCCAATAAGATAACCTGCAAATTAGATATAATTAATCCAGAGTATATAGTAAAAACAGCCTCAATAGAAGCCACAAACCAAGATATAACAGATTTTGAAACACAGATTAAAGAATTATTAGACTTGGGAGTAATAAGGAGATCTAGATCAAAACATAGGTCAGCAGCTTTTATGGTAAGAAATCATGCAGAAAAAGTAAGAGGAAAAGCAAGAATGGTAATAAATTACAAAAGATTAAATGACAATACTAGAATGGATGGATATAAATTACCAGACAAAACAGAGTTAATTAATAGAATACAAGGAAGAACTTGTTTTAGTAAATTAGACTGTAAGTCAGGATATTGGCAAGTAAAAATGCATGAAGACAGCATAGACTGGACAGCATTCACTTGTCCAGAAGGACATTTCGAATGGTTAGTAATGCCGTTTGGATTAAAAACTGCACCTCCTATCTTTCAGAGAAAAATGGATAATATTTTTAGAGAGTTTAAGAATTTTGTAATAGTATACGTAGATGATATTTTAATTTTCAGTAATACTATGAAAGAACACTTGGGACATCTACAACTTATTTTTAGACTATTAGTAAATCATGGAATCATAATAAGTAAAAAGAAAATGGATTTATGCAAAACCCAGATTGACTTTTTAGGAATAATAATAGGGGAAGGAAAAATAAAGTTACAATCGCATATAGCAAAGAAAATACTAGATATGCCAGATAAATTAGATAAAACAAAAGACTTGCAAAAATTTTTAGGAATACTTAACTACGCAAGAAATTTCATAAAAGACTTAGGAAAAATAGCAGGACCATTATATTCCAAAACAGGATCCACTGGTCAAAAGACTTTTAACACAGAAGATATAAAACTAGTCCAGACTTTAAAGCATATGGTTAAAAACATTCCAGATCTAGTTATGCCTTTAGAAACAGACTATTTGATAGTAGAAACAGATGGAAGTTTTGAAGGATGGGGAGCAGTTCTTAAAACTCGAAAAAACAAATACAGCGATAAAAAAGAAGAAAGAATTTGTGCATATCAAAGTGGTAAGTACAAGGAAAAAGGTAATATGAGTAGTATAGACGCAGAAGTTTTAGATGTAATCTACGGATTAAATGTTTTTAGAATATACATTCTAAATAAACCAGAAGTTTTAGTAACAACAGACTGTGAAGCAATAGTAAAATTTTATCAAAAAATAAACGAGAAAACAAGTAGTAAGAGAAGATGGTTAAATTTTTTAGACGCCACTTCAGTATACAATCTAGTGTTAGAACACATTAAAGGAAAAGAGAATAATTTAGCAGATCAGTTAAGTAGACTTATGATAAAATGAGTTAAACTAACTTTCTATTTGTAATTTATTACCATTCTTGCTTTTCCTCTTAGTATTTCTGCATGATTTCTTACCATAAAAGCTGCTGACCTATGTTTTGATCTAGATCTCCTTATTACTACTAGAGGCGCTTTCCATCAATTCTTTTTGACTTATTACTGTATTATTTTCGCTTTCTTCGTCATATTGTTTTTGGAAAGTATTTGTCCAGATGGAATTTTTATATCCATTGTTGTCTGTTCTCAATTCACACTTTTTAAAATGTTCTTTCATTTTTATTAAATTTAGACTCCAAGAAGGAGGCAATAAAGGAAAAATACTAAATATAGCGGCACATGATCCACAAATGTGGAATTCAGTATTAGATATATGGAAAGGAATAATAGTAGCAGACTACATACAATCTAACCAAGAGACTGATGCGGAAGCCATGTATAGATACATGGAAACATTCTTAGGAGAATCTACAAAAGGAGTATGGGAAGCCTATAAATCAGAATTCCCAGAAGAATTCCAAGGATTAGTAGACATGGGGGCAAACTCTTATAATTTTGCAAATAAAATACACGTTTTACTAACAGGAGAAGATCCGAATAGCGGATTAATAACGCTACAAAGAAATGCGTTAATAAAATTAGAACAATTAAGTATAAGTAGTTGGTTCCAGATAAAAGAATTTCTAACGGAATATTATTATTATTGTACAATTAGTGGAAATACTTTTGATCAAAATTTAGGAAAGAAATTATTTAATAAACTTCCTGGAGCATTAGGCAGGGAAATAGAAGAAAGATGGAACAGACAAGACGGAATATTACAAAATCCAAATACAAAATAGACCATCGGCCAACCGAAGGACTGTTGTCTCCCGGGGTGGGGTTAAAGAAACCGCTGATAAAAACGTAGGCTAAGAGAAAGAGATGAACATGATAAATAATCAAAGGACATAGGTTAAGAAAAAGAAATGAACGAGATAAATAATAAATGATAAAACTAGATCATTGACTATGGCGGATTACCGCCCGGTCTCCGATCCGGTAAAAAAAAAATAAAAAAAAAAAATCTTTAATTTTCCGGGAGAATACTTAGATAATAATCTTGCATAATACCAATGTGTCTATAGACTAAGGAGGAGAGAGTACTAAGTAGGATTTTACACCATCTGTTTACAAACGCTTTAATCTTTGATTTCCATTTTACCCCTTTTACACCGTCAATCAATTATATCAATCAATTATTATATTGGTATCAGAGCCATTAATCCGAAAGACCACTGGTATATGGACGTCCCACAAACCCCATATTATCAGAGATTTTTTGGTAAACCAATTTTATTTATTATACTTAAAATAGTAAATTTACATAAAGACTTTAATCAAGACATACAACAAATTATACTACATAAAATTATTAATTCTACTGAAGACTTTTGGCCCTACGAGATATATAAGTAGGTACGCTATATATGAAAAAGGACTATTACTCTAGAAGATTAGTAATTCAACATAAGAGATTATTCTACTATAGACAACACTTAAAAATTTGTAAGAGACACAAACAAGCTTTAGAAAGACATTTATTTGGTTTAAGAGTAAGACTATCGTTAACTAAAACCTGTAGATATCCTGTACCGAATCTTAAGAAAAATACTAGACTATCCCAGCAACAAAATAGAGAACGGTTAGCACAGGTAAACCTTGACATAGAAGAGGTAAAAAACAGGATTAAGACTATTAAAGAGAATCCATATTATTATAATCCGGTAGGATAATAGATGAGAAGACCTTTTAGAAATACAAGTGATTATAGAAAGGTGAAGAGAGAATTATTAGCTTTATATTTAAAAGCAGATAGATTATCAACAGATCAAGAGTTACAAATAGAAAGGTCTAGGAAAGATTTAAGTGATACTTTGTTTTTAGCCAGAATATTAGAACGAAAATTAATAAGACATCTTATATCTATAAATATTCCAATTAAAGAGATTATAACAGAATTTTAGAAAGAAAACTAATAAGACATCTTAGAAATTTTCAAATTAAAAACATTATATGAGACATCTCCCATTCGCTAAGAAAATAAGACGTGAATATCAGATTTTATATAGAGATATTAAAGAAAAAAGAAGATTACTAGGAATAGAAAAAGCTATAGAAGCATATATATATATATACGAAAAAGAATTTTTCCAACCACAAAACTTTTACTTGGAAAGAAATATAAATAGCAAAGAATATATAAACGCCTTAAAATGGGAAGTAAGAGGAATTAGTAGTGATATACAAGCATATAATAAAAGAATACAAAATTTTAATAGATACTATAAGCCCACTACTCTAGGATAGAATAGTTAGATAAAGACACCATAGATAATCTAAAGAGATTAGAATATTTAGATTTAAAATTAACCCCAGAAAAGAAATATAGGAGACTAAAAGACAATTCTCTAATAAGGTGTAACTTTGACCGAGGAGAACACTTGTTACACGGAGAAGATCAACATCTAAATACTATTACAGATTTAATAATAAATTTAAGTGAGACTGTTCAAAAAGATATTACAGAAATAATAAATACTATACAAGTCATTAAACATCTACAAGACAGTAGTAATAAATTACTAGAAAGATTAGACTCAAACTTAGAATTTTTAAAAAATCAACAAAACGAAACAGAAAAAGGAATCAAAAAGTTAATAACAAAAGAGACTATTCCAATAGAAAATACTTTAGGAAAAGACATTAAAGAGTTAAAGAAAGAGATAGAACAACTAAGGACAATAACTTTGTCTTAGTTCATGAATGATCCTATATACCAAAAGATTATAAAGAAATCTGGAGAAATACAATCAAATCCAGAAGGGTTATCAGACTATTCACCTCCAGCCAGAACAGATCAAATAGTAATAAAACAAAACAATACAATTATACTTCTTTTATTAGAAATTAATAAGAATCTTGAACAAATTATTAAAAATAAACAACCCAGTTTAGACAAAAATATAGACGATTTAGTAGAACAATTAAAAAAGGTAAAACTAACTCCACAAGAAGAAAAGGTGAAAATAACCAAGAAAAAACAACCATGGAACTTTTCTCAGGTAAGTCTAGAATCATCTCAGAAAGACAAAGACCAAGTTTTTCACAAGACAGTTTAGGAAATAATTTATTAGCAAAAATCATGAATGCGCCAAAAGCAACTATAAGTTTTAAAAATACTTGTGATGAATTTTATAAGCCATCATACAAAATAGATAAAATATGGACCAGAGACTTAAATATTAGAGTAGACTTTGTATTAGGATTAGATTTTCTATTACAAAATAATGGAAGCTGTCTTTTAACTAGAGACGGAATAATTTTATCTAAAAACATCACCCAAACAGCTGTAACTACAGAATATACACCTACAAAGATGAGACACATTAAAAATAAAACAGAACAGAAAGAGCTACCAACATAACAAAATTGTGAAAACGGAAAAGATTGCCAATGTGATCATTGTGACACAATAAATATACAAGAAGAAATACATAAAATAATAGATATGGAAAATATAGAAAAAGATTATTCTTTAATAGAAATAAATACAGAATTTTACAATTTCAGTAAGGGAATAAAACAAATAGGGATAATTAATAACCAGAAAGACTTAGAAAAAATAATACAAATTCTAGATGAACTAGAAATAATTGGAGAAAAACCCCTGAAACATTGGGAGTCCAATAAGATAACCTGCAAATTAGATATAATTAATCCAGAGTATATAGTAAAAACAGCCTCAATAGAAGCCACAAACCAAGATATAACAGATTTTGAAACACAGATTAAAGAATTATTAGACTTGGGAGTAATAAGGAGATCTAGATCAAAACATAGGTCAGCAGCTTTTATGGTAAGAAATCATGCAGAAATACTAAGAGGAAAAGCAAGAATGGTAATAAATTACAAAAGATTAAATGACAATACTAGAATGGATGGATATAAATTACCAGACAAAACAGAGTTAATTAATAGAATACAAGGAAGAACTTGTTTTAGTAAATTAGACTGTAAGTCAGGATATTGGCAAGTAAAAATGCATGAAGACAGCATAGACTGGACAGCATTCACTTGTCCAGAAGGACATTTCGAATGGTTAGTAATGCCGTTTGGATTAAAAACTGCACCTCCTATCTTTCAGAGAAAAATGGATAATATTTTTAGAGAGTTTAAGAATTTTGTAATAGTATACGTAGATGATATTTTAATTTTAAGTAATACTATGAAAGAACACTTGGGACATCTACAACTTGTTTTTAGACTATTAGTAAATCATGGAATCATAATAAGTAAAAAGAAAATAGATTTATGCAAAACCCAGATTGACTTTTTAGGAATAATAATAGGGGAAGGAAAAATAAAGTTACAATCGCATATAGCAAAGAAAATACTAGATATGCCAGATAAATTAGATAAAACAAAAGACTTGCAAAAATTTTTAGGAATACTTAACTACGCAAGAAATTTCATAAAAGACTTAGGAAAAATAGCAGGACCATTATATTCCAAAACAGGATCCACTGGTCAAAAGACTTTTAACACAGAAGATATAAAACTAGTCCAGACTTTAAAGCATATGGTTAAAAACATTCCAGATCTAGTTATGCCTTTAGAAACAGACTATTTGATAGTAGAAACAGATGGAAGTTTTGAAGGATGGGGAGCAGTTCTTAAAACTCAAAAAAACAAATATAGCGATAAAAAAGAAGAAAGAATTTGTGCATATCAAAGTGGTAAGTACAAGGAAAAAGGTAATATGAGTAGTATAGACGCAGAAGTTTTAGCTATAATCTACGGATTAAATATTTTTAGAATATACATTCTAAATAAACCAGAAGTTTTAGTAACAACAGACTGTGAAGCAATAGTAAAATTTTATCAAAAAATAAACGAGAAAACAAGTTGATTTAATGATTTAAATCAAAGGACATAAACTTAAAAATGTTTACTAAATATTTATCCTTAGTATATGGTTAATCTCTTAAGCTTCTTATTTAGCGCCCATGGATTAACCTGTAAAGTCCTAGGGATTGATGTCCGCCATGGTCAAGAGTACCGAAGGACTGTTGTCTCCCGGGGTGGGGTTAAAGAAACCGCTGATAAGAACGTAGGCTAAGAGAAAGAGATGAACAGGATAAATAATCAAAGGACATAGGTTAAGAAAAAGAAATGAACGGGATAAATAATAAATGATAAAACTAGATCATTGACTATGGCGGATTACCGCCCGGTCTCCGATCCGGTTAAAAAAAAAAAAAAACTTTAATTTTCCGGGAGAATACTAATTCCTCTTACTAATTCCTCTTACTTCCCACTAATAATCAATTATATATATATATGACTTTAAATAATTTTAATATGCGTAATCGCAATTCTCAATTAATAGAACTATATTTAGGAAATATTATAGCGATACGACAAGATTTATTTAGAGATAAAAGTTAATATACTAATATTTTATTAAAAATAGTGAAAAGAATGAATTATAAAATATTTGTGGGTGATTTTATAAGATACAATATTATTAGTTATTATTATTTCTGTAATGACCCTTCCGGTCATTTCCACGTTTGAGTTTTGAAGTCAAGCAAATCGACAAAAGATATCGTAAGACCTTTAACAAATTTTCTGAACTTTGGGTCAAATGTCTCGGGACTTTTCTCCCAGTATATAAAGAGTTAGAAGTCCCCCGAAATACCAAATCGAAGGTCTACGAGTCTAGTTTCCAACGCACAAAACCGCACGTCCAAATAATCTCGGGGCAAAGAGTTATGACTGTTTTACCGCGGACTGTCTGGCAGAAAACGGGTTGCGAACCGGGTCGCGAATCGGGTCGGGTTTAACCCGATTTAAGCTTCAATTTCACGTTTTAAAATGCCATTTCAGTTCCGAAACAGTGATAAAATATAAGGGAGGATCCCGAGAGAATTCTTGAATATCAAAATCGTGCGTAGGCGAATCACGAGCCTAAACTTAAGAATTTTATTAGCCTCGTGCGTGTATTTGAAAATATTTTATTTAAAAGTTAAATTTGATAAAAATTATATTATTATTACCTTTTCAAATATTTTAAAGGTTTATGAAAAATATCTTTGATACGAAATAAGTATATATGTATTTATTTTATAAAGTTTTTATACTCCGTAATATTTAACGGAGATAGTAAATTTAGTTATGTTAAGATTTATTATTATAATATAGTAGGTTTTACTCGAAATAATTTTCTATAAATTATGGTATATTTAAAATATTATATTTATTTTACCACGAATTTATGCAATACCCGAATATTTATATAACGGGATAGAAATATTGTTTTGTTGCCACCTCCACTCCACGTGTAGGTGGAGGGAGTGGCCAGCAAATACCTACAGTGAGTGTTGGCAGCATATACTTATGCTTTATCCACAATTTGCTAATGTAAAATAGCTGCCTAACTATTTTACATTATGTAAGTATTGTTGAACATAGTTCACTGGAAGTGATTTCACTTTCTCTCAACAAACAACTTCAATTACATATTGTTCCATATACAATCATACGCATACAGAGAGAGGAATTGGTGGGACCAATTTAATGTTGTGGTTATATTAAATTTGTTGTAGAAAATCAATTATCTACGTTAAGTTATTCCGTCCCAAATCCGATTCCGATTCCGATTTAGTTTTGGATTTTCTCGGAGCGGTTCGAGCTTGGACATCGTTGTTCCAGCAGCTTGTTGTCGGATGACAGGTAGGTTACGGTTTATTTTCCCTAGACTCCGTATATATAAAATAAAATTGTATTAATGGGCATCCTTGGGTTGGTTTATTAGGTTGGTACCACAGACCTTGACCGCTTTATTCATGTCCGCCTATTTTTATTTCTCCGTTGTTTGTAGTATTTGCGGATATATTTTATTTACCCTTGTGGTCCTGCGAGGCCTTGTTGACTCTGGAACATAGAAGGTGGGATTTTGGGAATGTCCG
>QJPP01002288.1:0-42711 GCA_003996215.1 Jaltomata sinuosa
ACCGCCTCTACCCACTTTGAGACATAATCCACCGCTACCAAGATGTAATGGTTCCCATAAGAGCTGTCAAAAGGGCCCATGAAATCTATTCCCCATACGTCGAACAACTCAACCTCCAAAATAGTGGACATGGGCAACTCTTGTCGGTGAGAGATTGCTCCTCTTCGTTGGCATTGATCACAGAACTTGGCAAATTCATATGAATCTTTCTGGATTGTCGGCCAATAATAACCACACTGTAAGATCTTTCGGGCGGTTCGATTACCCGCATGATGTCCTCCAACTGGGGACGAATGGCAAGCTTGCAAGATGCTTGTCATTTCCGCTTCCGGTACACATCTCCTCACTATGTTGTCAGCACACAACCGAAATAAATACGACTCATCCCAGAAAAACTTACTTGCATCATGGAGAAACTTCTTTTTCTGGTGGAAGTTCAAATCTTCCGGGATCATGTCACTCACCGCATAATTTGCGAAGTCAGCGTACCAAGGCACCATATCACGTGACGCAGCCATCACCTGCTCATCCGGGAATGCATCATCAATCTCCGGTTCATCTATTCCGCTCTCTTTCCCCTCAAGCCTGGACAGATGATCCACTACCTGATTCTCACACCCTTTTCGATCCTTGACTTCAAAGTCAAATTCCTGCAACAATAGCACCCAACGGATTAGTCGAGGTTTTGCATCCTTTTTGGTCATCAGATACCTCAAGGCTGCATGATCAGTGTGCACCACCACTTTTGTGCCAAGTAAGTACGCTCTGAATTTCTCAAAAGCGTATACAACCGCCAACAGCTCCTGTTCTGTCACTGTGTAGTTCTTTTGCGCCCCATTTAATGCTTTACTAGCATAATAAATGGGATGAAAAAGTTTGTCTCTCTTTTGTCCCAGCACAGCTCCGAGTGCAACACCACTTGCATCGCACATTATTTCGAACGGTTTGGACCAATCCGGGGCAATTATGATAGGAGCATCCACTAGCTTTTCTTTCAGGCATTCAAACGCCCTCAAGCACTCAGCATCAAATACAAATTTCGTCTCCTTTTCAAGCAACTTGCACAATGGGGTAGCAACCTTAGAGAAATCTTTGATGAACCTTCGGTAGAAACCGGCATGACTAAGAAAACTCCTCACACCCTTTACTGAAATGGGTGGAGGTAGTTTCTCGATGACTTCAATCTTGGCTCTATCCACCTCTAGTCCTCTCATAGATATCTTGTGCCCTAATACAATGCCTTCTTTCACCATGAAATGGCATTTCTCCCAATTCAGCACGAGGTTTGACTCTTCACACCTTTGCAATGCCTGACCCAGATTAGCCAAGCAATCATCAAATGCATCACCCACTACCGAAAAGTCATCCATGAAAACTTCCAGTGTGTTCTCCACCATATCAGAAAAGATAGACATCATGCACCTTTGGAATGTTGCAGGAGCATTGCAAAGACCAAAGGGCATGCGTCTAAAAGCAAACGTACCATAGGGACAGGTGAACGTGGTCTTCTCCTGATCTTCCGGGGCTATAGATATTTGGTTGTACCCCGAATATCCATCTAAAAAGCAATACCAACCTCTTCCAGCTAATCTATCCAGCATTTGATCCATAAAGGGCATGGGGAAGTGATCACGGAGTGTACATGAGTTTAGCTTCCGGTAATCCATACAGACTCGCCACCCCGTGACAGGTCTTAATGGAATCAGCTCATTTTTGTCGTTTGCTACCACAGTCATTCCTCCCTTCTTAGGAACACATTGCACTGGGCTTACCCATTTGCTATCAGCAATTGGGTAAACCACTCCCACGTCGAGCCATTTGATGATCTCTTTCTTCACCACCTCTTGCATAGGCGGATTCAGTCTCCGTTGGTGTTCGGTGGAGGGAGTGCAATTTTCTTCTAGCTGTATTTTATGCGTACAAATACCTGGTGGGATGCCAATAATATCTGCAATGGTCCAGCCGATTGCTCTCTTGTGTCTCCTCAGGGTGGATAATAATGCTTCAACTTGAGATTTCACAAGGTCTGTCGCGATAATTACCGGTAAGGTGTCTTTGTCACCCAAAAATGCATACTTCAGATGGACTGGCAATTCTTTCAACTCTAATACCGGTGCTTCCTCAATAGAAGGCTTTGCGGGAGGGGTTGGTCTGTTCTTTAAATCGAGATCCAATTTCTTTGGGGCGTAACCATATGACCCCATTCCAACCACCGCATTTACCACTTCCTCATAATCTTCGCTGCCATCATCATCGAAATTCATTATAACTGCTGCCAATGTCTCTACAGCAAGTCTCTCTTCAACAGAAACGATTACCTCAGATTCTGCAACAACATCAATAACCGAGACGACATTCATGTCCCTCGGTTGCTTCATTGATCTGCACACATTAAACTTCACTACCTCCTCGTTCAACCTGAAAGTCAGCTCGTTGCTTTCCATCTCTACCAATACTCTTCCGGTTGCCAAGAAGGGTCGTCCCAAAATAATAGGGACTTCGAAGTCCACTTCGCAGTCCAATATCACGAAGTCTGCCGGAAATATGAACTTCCCTACCTTCACAAGTACATCATACAAAATACCAACCGGGCGTTTCACCGATCTGTCAGCCATCAATAACCTCATAGTCATCGGTTTGGGGGCTCCTAAGCCCAACTGGCGGTAGATGGCTAACGGCATCAAGTTTATGCTAGCCCCCAAATCACAAAGAGCCTTGGCAAAGTTAAACTCCCCTATGGTGCAAGGAATAGTGAACGCACCCGGGTCTTCTTTCTTTTGGACCAGCGATCTTGATGAAATGGCGCTACAATGGTGGAGGTTGTCTTCCGGTTCAAAACTTACCGACCTCTTCTTTGTGATCAAGTCCTTCATGAACTTGGCATAACCGGGCATTTGTTCAAGCGCATCCACTAGAGGGATGTTTACTGATAACTGTTTGAGCATGGTTATGAAGTTCAGGAACTTTCTATCTTCCACTTTCTTCTTCAGCCGCTGTGGGAAAGGAGGTGGTGGCCGAGGCATCATAGTTGGAAGTTTTTCAACCTCCTTGCTTTTATCTGTGAGCACTTGAGTAGCATCTTCTTCCACGCCGGATTTTTCAGCAGACACTTTCACACCCTCATCGACCATAATTTCAGCATCTACTAACTCATCTTCCTCAGTTACAGCGTCTTTCTGGGTCTGAATTACCGGATGTGTTTCGAATAATGTGTTACCGCTTCTGGTGGTGATTGCCATACAATTTCCGTCGTTTCTCGGATTTTGAATGGTGTCACTTGGCAATGTTCCAGCTTTCCTTTGATTTAGAGACGCCGAGACTTGACCCATTTGCTGCTCTAACTGCTTGATTGCGGTGGAATGGGAATTCACTAACTGACTCATTGATGTTAATTCAGTCCTCATTTCCTTTACCCCAGAGTCAGTCGATTCCACCTTCAGTAGCATCTTCGCCATCATGCTCTCTAGCTTGGACGTCCCTGACTCGACGTTAGTTCTTTCCCGGTTACCAGGTGGTACATACAACCCACCTCTATCAGTGTTATTTCTCCAGTTCCCCTGATCACGGTCTCTGTAGCCAGCTTTTTCATGGTAGTTGTCCCTCTGATAGTTCCGACCTTGGTTTCCCTGGCCATTGGCCTGGAACCCCCCCAAATAATTCGCCTCCTCATCAGACTCGAACTCTGCTGCTCTACTGTGGGAACTCACAACTTTCACTTTCTCCATATCTGCTGACAGCAAATGTTTTGTCAGTAGGCCCATTTGTGTTTTCAGATGGGCCATATCTTGATCCCGCTCTTCCTCTCTCCTGCGCTGTTCTGCAGACATACCGACTGTATGAGTGCTAGCAGCCGTCTCGGTGTCCCGTGTATGCCAGGCCCTGTTGGTTTTAGTGAGCCGGTCCAGAATAGCTGTGGCATCGATGAAAGTGAGACCCATAAATGCTCCACCTGCTGCATTATCTAGTGTCGGCTTGGTAGCTGAATTCAGTGCCCTGTAGAATGTCTGCATCAAAAACTCGTCGTTCAACTGATGGTTAGGGCATTGTATCAGCTTCTTCTTGAATCGCAGCCAGGTCTCGTGCAATGCTTCGTGAGGTTGCTGCCTAAAATTGCTAATCTCATCCCTCAACTATATCATCCTAGAGGGAGGAAAGAACCTTTCTAGGAAAGCTCCTTTCAACTCTCCCCAAGTTGCGATAGAGTCGGGGGTCAGCTCTGTCAACCATAGCGCTGCCTCATCAGACAGAGACAACGGAAACACCCTGAGCCTGATCGCTGTCTGACTCACACCAGGCAATTCGAATGACTTGCAGATACCCACAAAGTTCATCAGGTGTCGGTTTGGATCATCACCAGCCGTACCTCGGAATAATCCCTTTAAGTTCAACAGCTGGAGCATTGTGCTAGTTATGTTGAACTTAGCCCCGGGCGCTAGTGGAGGAAGAATAATGGCGCCCGTAGCACCAACTCCGTCTAATGCAGCATCATCCTCTATATCTTCAGCATTCAAGTGATGCTGATCATGTTGAGCCCGCCGTTCCGCAGCGAGCCTTTCTGCCTCCGTTTGTTGTGCAGCCATGGTTTGCCTTAGTGTTCTTGCGAGCTCGGGGTCGTAGGGTAGTATTGGTTCACCCGAGCGTCGGGTACTTGGCATGCACAACTCAGTACCCTGTAATAAACAAAAACAACAAATAAAAGTAAAATCAGGAAATATGACTAAGAGTCAAATAAACACACAAGACTTAATAAACAACCGTATTCCCCGGCAGCGGCGCCAAAATTTGATAACGCTCAAACTACACCTCAATTTAAGAAGCGTAAGCGATCGTTGTCAAATATATAACCCAACAAGGTTGGGGTCGAATCCCACAGAGAATATGGTGAAGATTAAGTCTTTGGTGAATTAAGTGACTAGTCGTCAACAGTTTCCGGTAAATAAAGGGGGGGTTTGTGTGAACAAATTGTAAACAAACTAAACAATTAACGTATGGGAATAATCAGTAGGAGAGAATGAACTAGGGATGTGTTCACCATGGCGTTGTAACAATGTCGATTCTAGGCTTAACCGGGTTCTTTCTATATGCGTGTCACGATGTGATTGCGTCACTTGTATCGTCTAAACGTCTCTCGACCAAATAAACAAATTTCCTTTTCTATTCTCTCGACCTCGAAAAGATGTGCTTTTTAGATTTCAATCCTAACATCAAGTAGAGTAATCCAGTTACGGCATTAATCTTTAAGACGAGAGTTGGTAGTCTCGAATCCTTGTCGTTAATCAATTTTTCCCGGTTTTAATCTCTTTACTCAAGCAAATTAAACCTAGGCATGTTCTAATGTTTGCAACCACTAGAAAACGTGACATAAAGTATGATTAACAACGTGACAATACATATATCGAACCCAATCGCTACCCGGAATCTATATTGCTACGTTTGCCATGGCTCCCACAACCCTAGTTGCGGGAGTTTTAGTTACTCATGCTCGATAAATAAGAGAAAATAGTTGTATTCATAATAAAGGGAAGAAAAGTCTTACAATATAATGAAAACAATCAATCTTCCAATATCCAAGAACAAGAAAACTAAGAACTCACGAACGAATCAAGAACACGAATTCAAGACAATGAACCGTGTTGTTGCGCTCAAAAACCAACCAAAAACGTGTTTAAACTAATGGGTGAATAATTCTTAACATAAACCTAACATAGGGTATTTATAGGAGTAGTAGAAACCAAATCCAAAACGGGCTAGGAATCCCCAAAACGCGGGTCGCCACATAAACCTAACATAGGGTATTTATAGGAGTAGTAGAAACCAAATCCAAAACGGGCTAGGAATCCCCAAAACGCGGGTCGCCGCCTCACGCCACTGCCTAAGCGTGACGGCCAGGCTTGACGGACCGTCAGGGCAGTGACGGACCGTCGCCTGGGCCGTCACTGCTTGGCAGCAACACTGCCTCAAGTTGACGGTCCCAGTGACGGACCGTCACACTTGTGACGGGCCGTCACTCAGGCCGTCACTCTTAGGCAGAATGTTGTTTTTTCGCGTATTTTCTTCCGTTTCCGTGTTTGTTTCCATTTCCTACAAATACAACATAAAAACATCAAAAACAACAATGGTTGCTTGAAAACGTACGATTGTTCTTAGTAAAAAGGAGTCGAAAGTGACGTAAATTAGCGTCACATCAGAGTGTATTAAAGAAAATAATGCATGCATTAGGTGTGTGTATTATTAGTACCTTGTTTGGTACAACTTGTTAGTCTATGTATAACTAATGCTTGCAAGCATTAGTTATACACTCTATTGTGTATTGAGCTATGCATTAGTAATACCACAGATTTTGATGCATTAGCAATGCAAATGATTTCAACACATGCATTAGCTTGATTAATGACATTACTACCCCTCAAATCCCTCTTGAAAGTCAAAACATTTCTCAAGTTCTTTTCTACTGTATTATATTTTAAAAATTTAAAAACTTGCTCTCTGCCTCTCTTCTCTTACTTTGCCAAAATTTTCTTCTTTTTGTTTTTTTCTCAATTTTTTTTCGTTTGTTCTCAGTTTCCCTTTTTTTTTGTTTCCCAGTCCTTTTTTTTCCCTCTTTTTTTTTATAATAACCGTGCTCTATTATTTTTGAAGCAATGCTACAGTCAATTACTTCCATTTTGAAAAAACAAATGAGCAAGTGAAGTTTTAAAGATAAAAGAACTTTGATGCAAAAAAAGTGTACAAAACTAAAATTAAAATGTCAAGAGTATTTTTGTTAACAAATATTTTTTTATAAAAATTATATAAGACATGTTAATTCTAATACATTAAACCAAAGTGTATAAGAAATAATGCAAGCATAACTAATGCAAGCATAGCTAGTACAAACATTACTAATACACTCTATTCATCATTATTCTTATACACTCTACCAAACGACCCCTAAGTGTTTTAAAATGTATTATGCTTATTGAGTAAGAAATTGGCACAATGTATAATAAATGTATTAAAGTGTGTGATAAATGTATTATCCATAGATAAAACTTGTATTATATGTGTTTTATAAATTATTCTCTGCAATATATGTTAAAATTGTATTATAAATATATTATAAGTATTCAGCGAAAAAAAATATTATTGCTATAGATGATAAATATTTTCTTAATATATTATATTTATGTAAGTTTTAATTACTTAATAAATGGAAATGGGCCGCAAGTTACGATGAGATGGGCCACAGGAGGGGACGATCCAATCTAATGCCAGATTCGTTTTGAAGAAAAAGGGTAGCGGTGACCCACTTCCCCTTTCACGTGCTCTTTCTCAATCATGACACAAGACCATTCTCTAAGATGAATTATGGTAGGATGATTGAGATTTTTTCACTTTTAATCAAAGATTTTGAGTTTAAGTTTTTAAAAATGACAAAAATCTCATTAGAAGCATTATCCTCAAAAATGAATCCTGCTCAAATCTGAATATAATCAAACCCTAATATGAATATTAGAAAACAAAAAAAAGACTCAAGACCATTCAATTTTACTTGTTTTAAATTATTTTCTTAGGGTACTTTCTGCGATTCAAAAAGAAAAGTTGATATTAATTTATCAAGAAGAAAAGAATGTTAAAGCTTGGTCAATTTCCCTCTCCCTCCCTCTTTTTGGGAGTCAACACTACAACTTGTTTAAACGAAAATCGAAATTTTGTAATGTAAACCTGAAGAATAAGTAAAAGATAGCGTCGTGCATTTTTTTAAAAACGAGTTGTAGGCATAACACTAACAGTATTTGATTATTATTACACTATTTTATAAGCCAACATCATGTGGGACGAACACAGCACATACTAATTGTACAAACTGAAACAGAAGTGGTACGAAGAAGTTATTCAAGTCAGGGACGCGTGTCCTTTATTTGTGACAACAGGTGTACTTACATTTACCAATTTACCTAAATCCCTTCACCTTCTTTCTACTTCTCTTGCATGCTCTCTTTGAAGTCTCACCCATTAGAGCAGATGAATAGATCAATACTTTTTTTTGCTTCTTTTCTCTGCTGTTTTGGTTGAACCTATCTACTTATCTGTCGTAATTTGTCTTTACCCTCTTTCTTGGTATATCTTCTGGTGCTTTTGCTGATTTTAGTTTTGTTTCAATTTGTGAATTTTAATTTCAAATTCTTTCTGGTGCGTTTCCTGCTATCTTTTTTGTTTTAAATCTGAAATTCGCTGCAACTTTGAGGTCTACTTTCCTGCTGTTTGATTTGTATCTTCTTTTTTGGCGCAGTACAGATTCGGTCTTCTCTCTCTCTCTCTCTCTTTTGTTACCCTGTTGTGGACATACATGTTCTGATTAGTCACATATTTGTAGCTTGGCATGTTCGGTACTCAGAGACTCAGAGTGTCAATACGTCTTTGCTTTCATTTGCCTTGACATGTTGTTCGAAGGAATTCTCCAGTGAAGCCAAAACAGGTATGCTGTGAACTAGACGTATCTTGCTAGACATTTTATCTAAACTTAGAATCGCTAGAGTATGTTAACTAATAGACTACCCATAGAGTAAGCAACTTCATAGACTTTTGTTCTTTCATAGGAATAATTGTTGGAGATTCAAATGATGGATATGCAAGCATGATAAGGTTTAAGAAGCTTATGGATTCATTTCTTCTGGGTTTAAGAAGCTTCTGGATTTCATTTCTCCGTTGAACAAGCTTCTGGGTTTATGCCAAGGTACTTTTTGTTTGTTGATTTATTTTTTATTTTCTTGTTCTGTTAATTTGTAGTATTTGCAAGTTATTTTTCTCTTAAAAATTTGAGTTGTTTTTGTCAAATTTTGATAAATGGGGTTGTTGTGCTAGTCATTGGTGTTGATTTTAGTTGGAAATAGGTGTTTGTGGATTTCTTTGGTCTACTGACTTTTAAATGTCCTCTTTCTGCAGTTTTTTTTCTTAAAAAAATTCTCTGTCATTGTTGAATTTGTCTCACTTCAAAGACATCAATTCCTCCGTCACTGTGTACATCTTATCGTTGATGTTTCCTGCTATACATATTAGTATATCTAACTCTAAGGCGGTAATTTCGCTTACCAGCGACTACTGCAAACTATTGATTATCTAGAGAATTTGCTTTAAATTTCAAGGTAGAAGATTTTAAAGAGACATTTTGTTCGCCAATATAATTCTCGGCAACAAACACTTGCATTATACATGTCATAAACACCTCTGTTCATTTGTTCATTTGTGAGTTTCCAGGAAGAGAAGGAATAGAAAGGATTTTATTAGAAGTTCACCTGATGTCTTTAATGAGAAGTTGGTGAGTACTGCTTAATTTTTCTCTGTTTCTTTCTTGCTGAGCTTGTAATACTTGCTTCTATTTTTCTCAAGAGTTTTGTGATTATAATCTGTATCGACGATGTTTCATCTCACTGTCAATGGAACTGTGAAGGACGAAACTTTTGATTTCTCCGTCAATGTGTTATATTCCTGTCCATATTTCCCTTTCGTTCATCTCTCTACCTCTGGCCTCTTCATCTTTCTCTTTCTCCCTCTATTTCTCAATTCTCGCTGTCTCCCCTCTCTCTTTCTCTCTCTTTCCAAAAACTTTATGTAGAATTTCCCAATTCTTTGAGCCCTGTATTCTCAAGTAATCATGTTTTTCAATTTCACGGTGATTTAGTTGATAGCGAAATACATGAATTTGTGAAGCTTCTAACAGGGACCTTAGTCGTCGGATTATTTGACCTCAAATTACACTTGCAGACAATGGACCAGATTTGTATTGGTTGTTGTGGCATCTGGACAGAGAGAAATGCAACAGGTATCTTTGGAGTTCTACATTATTTCTCAATACTTCTTTAATATTGTTTTAAGTAAGTGAAAATAGATTTGGTATTTTATATTTTGATGTTTATGCTGAGTGTACATGCTCAAATTGAGATGATTGGAACTGGTCTTTTTCTCCTATTTTTATTTTTTGAAAGGAATAAAGAGTATCCAAAAAAACTTTTCTCTTTTGGTATCATTGTGGGGTTGATTTTCAGATAATGCACATTTTGAGGTTGCGAAGTTGTTTCATCAGCAAACCTTGTGATGTTATTTTACAGTATGCTTGCTCACTAAAAAGAGAGAGAAATCCCATGAGGTACATGGAGCGATAAAAACAAGGCGCCAGGCAATATCAGGTACTTCTAAGGAAGGAAGACAGTCATTTGGAGCTTGTGTTGTCTAATTTGTCATTGCTTAAGAGAAACGTAATAATTCCAGTATCTATTTTTGGAACACTCTTGGGAGATCAAATTTTGGAGTTACTCGAAGTAGGAAAATCAAGTAATTGTTTGATTCCATTAGTGCTCGACAATATCCATCGACATTTGTTTGGATATGCATAATGTCGCATATACTGGTTTGGGAGATCAAATTTCGAAATTACTCAATTTTTAGCTTTTCTTCTTCAATTTTCGTTTCTCCCATTTTTCTTTCTTCCTTCTATCTAATTACTCCTCATTGGTATCTTCAGTTGATAGCTTTTTTATTTTTCAAGCTTCTGTATTTTATCTTTACAAGGTCTATTGATAATACCGTGAAAGAACTCACTTAAATGCTTTCATTGATCTGAGACGGCCCTCTGTTCAAGTATACATGTCATTCTGAATTTAAAGGTGATACATCAGATATACATATAAGAAACATGCTCTACGGACATTTCCATGGTGCAGAATGATAATTAGAGTGCCAATTTGTGAACAAGCTTATGTGGATGCTTTCAAATTTCTAAACATGCTCTACGGACATTTCCATGGTGCAGAATGATAATTAGAGTGCCAATTTGTGAACAAGCAAATGTCGATGCTTTCAAATTTCTAAACATGCTCTACGGACATTTCCATGGTGCAGAATGATAATTAGAGTGCCAATTTGTGAACAAACTTATGTCGATGCTTTCAAATTTCTGAATTATTGTAATTATGCAGTTGAGGTGTATGTTGCTCGGACTCTTCAAAAATATCAATGGGTGGGTGTCTGATTCTCCAAAAGTAGAATATTTTTGAAGAATTCGACACGGGTGCGGCATCAAAAGTGAAGAGTCCGTGCAACTTAGGTTGGAGTATATGCTTATTAATCTTAGCGGGCTATGTTGTCTGTCCATGAATCATAGACGGCCATAGAGGGCCATCTGAAACAAACTTTCAGTTTGTAGGTGTAAACTTTATTGTTAATAGATATGGACATGTCAACTAACTTCATATTGTGAAGTACTCGAGCTGCACGATACATGGTCTAATGATAAAACATATATTGCATATAAAGTCACTATAATATAAAAATATTTACGAAGATATTGCATATGTTTTTCATAAAATTCAAAAATATCTCTTTTTACCATGCTTCTTCTAATACCTTCAAAACTGGGATAAAATATATCCCGAATATATCTTATAAAATCATCATGTTTTCCAAAATTAAAAGGCAAATCACAAACAATAACCATTTTAGCAAAATTTTCACGATCACGATCTTTATTATAGGGCCGTTGTGAAACATGACCAGCAGGGTTTGAAGGATTTAGTGAAGTTTGAATCATTTTGACCCGCCAACAGAGGGTCCAACGCTAGAGCAAGCAGTTTCACCTATAGTAGCTAAATATATTTGCCACTGTCTCGAATGTTTCTTAGTCAAATCGATTTTTAATTCCTCAGTCGAACCTCCACTAGCACCAGATACATATTTCCAAGTTTGTTTACAAAGACGACATGAAAACACAATTTTTTTCTTCATTTAAAAAATAAAATTACCACACAGGTGATTTTAAAGGACGTTATAGTTTGGTCTTACCCCTCACTGGAGCAATAGGAGGAAGATTAGCTCCAACTTGAGGATTATCCTGAGTTGGATCATTGGGAATAGTGGGGGCGGGGGAAAGAATGAGACTAGTCGGTGTATCAGTTTCCTCTAAATTATCATTCTCATGCAGTTCTACTTTTTCATCTAATTCATCTTCAAAATCATTATACATTCTTTCATAAGTTTCGTTGGGAATAAGATCATCCGTAGTAAATGAAAAATTAGTTTTATTAACATGCGTAAATTCATCAGTATTAAATCTAATTTGAGGAACATCATGGCGGCGAGAAGAACTAGAAGAACCAGTACTTTTTTTTACCTCTCACAAATTTTTTTACTTTTGAAATAATACTTTTTTTTACCAGATTATTTTTGAGATGGATCCATAATATAATAAAATATGAAATTAGTCAAATAAAACAAACAAATCACAAGTTCACAAATCACAATAAATAAATAAGAAAAAAATCAAAAGACTAAAGAGTGGAAGTATGGAATGAATGTACCAAACGTCTGCCGTAAAAGTAGACGATTATAACCAAAAGTTGAAGAAGATTGCTCCTCCAAAATTCACCAAATTATACTTCAATTGCAAAATAATAACAATAATTATAGAATTTATAGATGTTGAGAGATGAAAATTGAGAGAGAATGTGTAACGACTGGGCTCATCGTTACGAGTAGTCCAATCGTGCCAAGTTTTAGAGTTAGAAAACTCCGAGTTTGGGAGTTTGAAATTCTGGGCTAGGCTAGCCTCGGCCGGATTTGGAGCGAGGTGGAGTCTAGGGCAATCCGGGTAAGGATTGGGTTGGATGTCTTGTGGTGAGCTACTTTTTCTCGTAGCTAACACACAAAGGAGTCCGGGGGACTTTTCGGAATCAAATTCGGGTAAGTAGAACTCCCGAAATCGAGGTTGACGTGAAGGAATTATTCCGGGACGTCGGAAAAATAAGTGTGTTGTAAAATGGACTAGTTTTGGAGGTTTTAGGACTTTCTGTCCCGTGTCAACCGCTACACTCTGCCATAGCGACCTCCACTGTAGCGAAGAAATTACCGCTACAACGGAAGTCAATATCGGTCAGCCTCCGCCATAGCGGATGACTCCGCTACGGCGGTACCGCTATAGCGGAGCGTGACGGAATTTAATGCAGAAACTTCCCCAAAATAGTTCAGTTTTTCTTGAAATATTTTGGGAGAAGAAGGGGGCGATTTTGGGCAATTTCTACCAGTTTTCCACTATTTTTCGTCCTAAAGGTAAGGATTCTACTCCCCAAAGTACGTATTACTTTTCCTACGCGGTAGAATTGCTAGGAGGGAACTTGGGGAAAGATTGGAATAACCTATGGATGGTAGAATCCGGGGAAGAAGGGAGATTCTAGGCATGAAAGTTCTTAGGTATTGTTAAAAGTAAGGTATTATGATCGTATGTTGTTAAATTCTCTATTTTTATCCGTGAAAATAATAGAACTTGGGAAATTAATGGCGGAAAGCCCGGAAAAAAGGGTAGGTTGATCATGGGTGGCCTGGGGGTCTGGGATTTGTGTAATCCGGGTAATGTGAAGGCTTTGTTTGTTAATTTGAGTACTTGTATATTGTTTTAGACCAAGAACGAGAAAAGAATTCGGAACACGGAAAAGCTCGGATTGAGTAGAGCTTGGATCATTTCGAGGTAGGTGATGGCTTACGATTCCTGTGAATGTTGTATATTTTGTACTCTTATCTAAGTGTTTGTATGAATTGCATGGCTTGGAGGAATTGTGTAGAATGTCTAAGGGTCCTGTTTTACGGTCTGTGAATTGAACGATGTGTTGCTTGTTGGTTTACACGTTGTTTGTTTATTATTTGACTGTGAATTGTTCACATTCGGTTGGCACGGGTACCACGCCTGGTACAGGTATACTAACGGTTGGCACGGGTACCACGCCTGGTACGGGTATAAAAAATGGTTGTCTCGGGTACCACGCCTGGTACGAAATACTAACGGTTGGCTCGAGTACCACACCTGGTACGAATTTATTTTACTACATCATTGCATTGATATTGTTGCATCGCATTGACTGTTATTGATTCCGTGAGTGGACCGGGCTATTTTATTGAATTGTGATATTCGTTGGTGGTTCTTGAGTGACCGAGAATCCTATTATATCTGTTGAGTTGGTCTTGGATTAGGCCGGGTTGTCTGTTTAACACTTAGGTGTTGTTTAGAAGGGATCCCAGGGTGGGTCTGGGCTAGACAAAAAGGATGATTTATTGATTCTGTGATTGTTTTTTAGAGTTATAAAAGGTGGATTTCATGCGGGAACAAGCTAGGTAGAGACTTGTAGTCTAGGAGAGCCTATTGACTTGTTGCATGTTTTCCGTACTTATACTTGATTTTGCTGTACTGATTATACACTGTTTTATTTGAAAATGGCTGATGATCCAACCAGTAAACGGTGGTTGTGTACTGATACTGCACTTGCTTATTTTTCTTGTGAGTACAGGAAATCTTTCGGCGGTTGACGCACGACCTCACTTGTAGGCCGGACTGTTCCAGATATCAAGGGTGAGCTATTCGACCAAGCCGCCTTGGTGTTTATCTTTGAGTTGTATCCCAATTATTTCGGGCTTAGACTATCTCTTTATTATTTTAAGTTTTGTGATTGCATCCCCGTACTCTAGTATTGGTAGTGTTTGGTACGATGACTTTCAGATTCTAGGGGAATTTTCGCAGGTTTTACTTCAATGAAAGACCTTTCGCATTATTTGAATTGCTAGTTTATTTTCTGTTTGCTGGTTTTAGGCTGTTAGTCTAGGCTAAAGATTGAACTCAACTGGTTCGCTCATCCGGGGGTTGGGTGGGTGCCACTCACGATGGTCTGGGTCGTGACAGAATGAGAGTTGAATGAGTGAATAAAAATTTAAAAAGGAGAGGGGTATTTATAATGAAAAAAAAGGAGAGGGGCTGGAGGTGGCTAGGGGGTGGCTGGGGCTAAACTAGCCGTTAGGGGGCTGAAATAGCCATTACCCAACGGCTCTAATGGCTAGTAGCAACGTTTAAAAAAATTGAAATTAAAACATTGACCGGTCAATCGAACTGGACCGGACCAGAACCAGAATGCTATCAAAATGAACTGGTACCAGTTTTCTGGCATGAAATGGGTATTCCGTTCCATTCTGGTACCCGGTAGGTACCATTCCATTCTATTCTGGTACGGATCGGACCGATACCGGTACCGGAATAGACGAAAATGGTACCAGTTGAAACTGGTTCGGCGGCCAGCCTTAGGTGGAACTATGAAGCTAATTATGAATATTCTAGTAAGAGCAGAATATGGTTGTTATGGGATCCATAGGTAGTTGATTGTGTGATAATAAACAAGTCTAAATAATGCATCCAAAGTAGAGTTGTGGTCAAATAAAGTAATATAGCCTTCTGTTGTGTAGTTGTCTACGGGATGCATATTATTAATGACAGGTTGAGTTTATGGGATGATCTAAGAGTGGTAGCCACAGGATTGCAGGAGCCTCTGATATGCATAGGAGATTTTAATGCTATTCTAACAAGTGATGATTGACCCCAAGGTAGTCCAGTGCAGCATACGGAACTCAAGGATTTCAATGATTTTATGGTAGATGCTAAGATGACAGAATTGAAATCAACAGGTAGACCTTATACTTGGTCTAATGGACACACTTGTAGTAAAATTGATAGAGCAGTGGTGAATGCTGAATGGATCATGAATTTTCCATATTTAGAAGCTGTTATAATGGAGCCAGGATCATCGGATCACTCTCCCGTAAGCATTGAGTTAGATAGGTGTTCTACCATTACCCATAACGCTTTTAGATTCTTTAATGTTATTGCTGATCATCCAGAGTTTTTAAACAAGGTGAAATTAGCATGGAATGGTGGTTCTAGGACTGGTATGAAAGAGGTGTGGTGAAAACTTAAAAGAATGAAACCTGAAATACAGGGACTAAATAATTCTGAATTTAAAGGGGTTAGTGAAAAGGTGAAGACTATAAGAGAAAAACTACAACAACTTCAAGAAACCATGAGGGATCCCCTCAGCATTAGCTCCTAATAGGGAGGCAAAGAGAGATCTGAAAGTTCAACTTGAGAAATAGAGTATGGTTGAGGAGAGTGCTATGCAACAAAAATCAAGGGTCCAATGGCTGAAGGCAAGTGATGCGAACACTTATTTCTTTGCTTAGATGAAGAATATGATGGCTCAAAATACTATTACAAGTCTTATGACTCCAATAGGTGACAGAGTTTATGCACAGAAGGATATAAAACAAGAAGTGTTGGTATTATATAAGGAAGTGTTCGGGAAATCAACTCCTATACTACCTAGTGTTAATACCAGTATTATGCAACTAGGGCCTACTCTTAATATGGAACAACAAATGCAGCTTGCAGCTATAGTAACAAAGGAGGAAGTGAAAAAATCTCTTAAGGACATCAATGATATGAAAGCACCTAGCGAGGATGAGTTTAATGCTTTGTTCTTTAAGAGGACATGGTCAGTAGTAGGAGATGAGATTACTAAAACAATACTTCAATTTTTTGAAACAAGATGTGTGTACAAGCCCATCAATTGTACCGAAGTGATTCTAATTCCTAAAGTGGAGCACCCTACTAGAGTTAGAGAGTTCCAACCTATCTCTTGTTGTATAACATTATACAAAATTATCTCTAAGGTGATCACTAGTAGACTGCAGAGGGTGATGAACTCAATAGTAGATCCTAATGTCTAGTAGGGTGATGAACTCAATAGTAGATCCTAATTAATCAGCTTTTGTACCAGGAAGGGCTATAAATAATAACATTATCTTGAGCCATGAACTAGTTAAAGGTTATGGCAGGAAAGACATTTCCACAAGGTGTATGGTGAAGGTAGATATGAAGAAAGCCTATGATTCATTGGAGTGGTCCTTCTTGAAACAAGTTTTGTATGAACTAAAATTTCCAAACCTGGTTGTTAAATGGATTATGCAATGTGTTACCAATGTTACTTACTCTATTAGGTTCAATGGGAAGACTATTGTAACCTTTTGTGCTAAGAGAGGTGTTATACAGGGAGATCCTCTGTCACCCTTTTTGTTTGTGCTGGCTATGGACTATCTCATTAAACTTCTGAAAATACTACATACAAATCCACACTTTTATTATCATCCCAGGTGTAAAGAGCAAAGAATTATATCATTAAGCTTTGCTGACGATTTATTGCTATTTTGTAGGGGTGATGTAAAGTCTGTCCGAAGTTTATATAAATGTTTCATAATGTTTTCTGAGGCATTAGGATTAGTGGCAAATGTTGAGAAAAATAGTGTGTATTTTGGAGGAGTGAAACAGACCATTCAGGACCAAATACTACAGGAGATACAGTTTATTAAATGAGTGCTTTCTATCAAGTGTCTTGGGGTACCTTTAAGTACACAGAGAATGCCAATTGTTCAATGTAAACCCCTAATAGATAAGATACTGAGAAGGGTCACAAGCTAGACCACTCGATTTCTGTCTTATGCTGGAAGGGCATAATTGGGCCAAAGTGTTATGTTTGCTATCCAAATTTTCTGGTCATAAATTTTTGCACTGCCTAAAAAGTTCATACAGGCCATTGAGTCTATTTGTAGAAAATTCTTGTGGACTGAAAATGTTGATCCATCTAAGAAGGCACTAATTGCTTAGGACAAGTTATGCAATCCAAAGTCTAGTGGTGGCCTGAACTTTTTTGATGTCTATACTTGGAATAAAGATTCTTTGGGGAAGTTACTGTGGAATTTGTGTAAGAAGAAGGACAAGTTATGGGTGGTGTGGGTACACATTTATTGTGGGAAGGATAGAATTTGGGGAATACAAAATAATCAAGCATCATGGCTGATTCAGAGGATCTTGAAGACTTCTAAGTATATACAAGCAACTGGTTATAGTGAGCAAGATATGCTGAATATAGAGACTACTCTATAAAGGAGATGTATAAGAAGATGGGGGGAGTTTTGGAGCCAGTACCATGGAGGAAACTAATATGGACAATTTATGGAGTACCTAAATGACTGTTCATCATGCATATTGCACTGAATAGAAGGCTTGCGACTAAGGATAGATTAAGTGGGGATTAACAGATTCTGTGCAATGCCCTTTATTCAAAGAGGTTGATGAAGATATAGATCATTTGTTCTTTCATTGCACCTTTGTTAGCACATTATGGTTGAAGCTATTATAGTAGCAAGGGATACAAAGGGGTAGTATGAAATGGAATGAGGAAATCCAGTAGGCTATAGATAACATTAAAAGCAGGAATAGTAGAGCCCAAGTGTATTGCATGACAATGGCAGGTGCTGTTTATTCTATATGGCTGGAGAGAAATTGTAGAATAATTCAACATAAACAGAGGACGATGGAGAGTATTGATAGACAAATCATTCAGGATGTTCATGGTCGAGGATCCCATCAAACTAGATTAGTTGGTAGGTTGCAAGCACTTAATGTATACCCCTAATCGTGAGAGATTAACATAGCTAGGGGTTAAGGTTGATCAGGTTGTTGCAGCAAGGCTTGGGGAAGTTTGTCCAAGTCTGTTTTTTTGTTTTGTTTACTACTTTGTTAAATAAAATATTACTTACCAAAAAAAAATCTATTATAAGTGTCAAGTGAAAAAATAAAATGCTACTGCTATAGATGGTAAATATTATTTACTATAATATATCTATGTAAGTTACCCTATACACATTGATAACAGCGCCCATGAAAATCTATGTGTGATATATATCATATACAATATGATATACCCATGTTGCAAAAGCATTTTCTCGGTCTGGGAGTTGTATATATGTGTCAATATCCCTTATATTTTCTATAAAGAAAGAAATGAAAAGGATTTGAACTTAGTAATCTTTTTAATTTAATTGAGTCTTCCTTCTCGTGTTACCCAACTGGTCCCAAAAGCTTAAAGCTTAATGTTCAGCTCCATTCAACGGTTCAGGATATTGATAAGAAAAGTGTTTAGATAGTACGTGTATATTGTCAATTGTTATTTGAGTGATAAATAAAATCTATATTTAAACAACAAGTAGAAACAAGAAAAGAGATGAAGGAAAAATCGAGCCCACTGAATGCACAGTGTGTCCTTAAGGAAATTGTTCCCCTCAAGCACCCGAGGTTGATGGAATATATCCTCCCAGGATAGAATGATTAACTTTAACAGAATAGTGGTACCTCAAATTCTGTTGAACGGCAAACCACTCAACGATAGTAAATCACACTTGAATTTAGAATAAAATATAAAAGTATACTTATGTATTCGTACTCAAATATTACTTAATTTCATATTTCATATCTGAGGAAGAATCAGATATTTATAGCCAAAAAGCACTGCTTCAGAAATGAAGCAAAGATTCAGAAAAGTTGCACTATTTAAGATACGACGGGACGATGTGCGATTTGCACAAGAGGAAGTGTGTGTCGCACATACCATCATACATGCATCCAGTGACGCTGCCAGAACTGGCCGTGATGTGTGATGCAACATGCAAAATGCACAAGCCATTGTGCGCATTGCATGTCTCTTCACATATCACAAAATGGTGAGCTGAAAGGACGCATCATTTTTGATGTGCGGTTCGTGTGTGTTTCGCACATGTCAATGTGCAGCTCACACATGGAGAAATATTCTGAGTTTGAATTTTTGGCTTAGACAATTAAGTTTAGATAAACTTTGTTCAAAAAGATAATCTCTCGATCGATATTTGACAAATCCAAATCCAAATCCAAATCCAAAGCCAAAGCCAAAGTCAAAGCCAAAGCCAATGCCAAAGCCGAAGCCAAAGCCAAAGCCGAAGCCGAAGCCGAGCTGAGCCAATGATGAAGATGGCGCGAGGCTTGTCTTATTCTCAGCCCCTTTAATATCATGATAAAGTGTTTCTTAATATAAACACTTGAAATTTCCTTTCCACCACTAATGTGGTATAAATGCTCTTTACAAAAGTTAAAGTAAAATTTCATTTTCCCTCCATTTTCCATTCACTTTTCTTACTAAACTCCAACAATACTCCACATGAATGGAGAATGACTATAAGATGAAAGAATATACAGACAAGTGTGTGATCCACGAATAAAGATTAATTACATCTGGATAAGTAGGTTTTTCTTTAAACTTTTCGTAGTGAACTTATATCGGATGCACTCGGTCAATCGGTAGATGCGATATCTTTAAACCGTCAAACTTTGTTGTACACCTAGAAAATACAAGTCACACAACTAACCTTTAACCATTTATGGTTCTCACAGTTTTATTCATTTCAGCCATGAACACTGCCTGGTTTCATAAGTACTTAGAGAATCAGCCTTTATCATCATTCTCCTTGAAGCGTCTTACACTTCACACTTACATAGGTGTTTTCAAAATGTTTAATCCTATAGATAAACTATTTGGTCATATCTTCCAAACTTAGAAAACATTAAAAAGCTTTAAGCCTTAAAAGATTTACCCTTATTTTTTGAACATTGTCTTCATCATGAGAATGGGTTGAGTTATTTGACAATGCTGAACCGTCAATCATAACTTTATTTTTCTCCTTGAACCTAGCTCTTAGGATCTCCAGTATACTAGATAGAGTTACCGCCATGATGACTTGTCCTAGGCCTTAACCCCATTCCCCTTGATGATCTTTCAACTATCTCTCTAGTTAGGCCTTTTGTAAGTGGATTCGACACATTATCTTTTGATTTTACATAGTCAATCCTGATAATTCTACTAGAGAGTAGTTGTCTAATGGTGTTATGTCTCCGTCGAATGTGACGAGATTTTCCATTATACATAGTGCTCCCTGCCCTGCCTATTGCCGCTTGTCTATCACAATGTATGCATACAGGTGCCAACGGTTTGGGCCAGAATGAAATATCTTCCAAGAAATTCCTGAGCCACTCAGCTTCTTCACCGGCTTTATCTAAAGCTATAAACTCAGATTCCATTATAGAGCAAGCGATGCATATTTATTTGGATGACTTCTAAGAAACTGCTCCTCCACCAACAGTAAATACATATCCACTTGTGGATTTAGATGATCCACTAATCCAATTTGCATCACTATGTCCTTCAAGTACTGCAGGATATTTGTTATAATGCAAGGCATAGTTTTGAGTATGTTTGATACCCCAAAACTCATTTCATTATCATCCAATGAGTATGATTGGGATTATTTATGTTTTGACTAATTTTACTAATAGCACATGCTATATCTGGTCGCGTACAGTTCATAATATAGATCAAACTTTCCAATACTTGTGCGTATTTCAATTGTGAATCTCTTTCACCTTCATTCTTTTGAAGTGCAAAACTCACATCCATTGGTGTCTTGCCAACATTGAAATTTAAATACTTGAATTTATCAAGTACCTTTTCAATGTAATGAGACTGTGACAATGCTAGACCTTGAGGAGTTTTATGAATTCTGATCCCTAAGATAATGTCAACAACTCCTAAGTCTTTCATATCAAATTTGCTAGCCAGCATAAGCTTAGTAGCATTTATGTCAGAAATGTCTCTACTGATGATCAACATATCATCAACATACAAACAAACAATGACTTTATAATTTGGAGTGTCTTTAATGTAAACATATTTATCACATTCATTGATCTTAAATCCATTTGACAACATTGTTTGGTCAAACTTTGCATGCCATTGTTTGGGTGCTTGTTTTAGTCCATAAAGTGACTTAACAAGTTTGAACACTTTACTTTCTTTACCAGGAACTACAAAACCCTTAGGTTGTTCCATGTAAATTTCTTTCTCTAAGTCTCCATTCAAGAAAGTTGTTTTTACATCCATTTGATGGATTTCAAGGCCATATACAGCCGCCAATGCAACTAACATTCGAATAGATGTTATTCTTGTTACCGACGAATATGTTTCAAAATAATCAAGGCCTTCTTTTTGCCTATAACCTTTGACAATAAGTCTTCCCTTATATTTATCAATAGTACCATCAACCTTCATTTTTCTTTTAATGATCCATTTAGAACCTAAAGGTTTATTTCCAGGAGGAAGATCAACCAATTCCCAAGTATGATTGCTTAAGATTGATTCAATCTCACTATTAACAACTTCTTTTTAAATGATGAGTCTCTGGAATACATAGCTTCTTTAAATGATTAAGGCTCATTTTCAAGAAGAAAAGTCACAAAATCCGGTCCAAAGGAAGTAGATGTCCTTTGATGTTTACCACGTCTTAAATCTTCTTTATTAAGTATATTTTCCTTTGGTTCTTCCCGAGGTTGTTTAGATCTTTCGCTTGATGAATCACTATTCATTTTATATGGATAAATATTTTCAAAGAATTCAGCATTATCTGAATCTATTATCGTATTATCATGAATATCGGGATGATCGAATTTGTGAATCAAAAATTGACATGCTTTACTGTTTGTAGCATATCCAATAAAAATATAATCCACAGTCTTTGGTCCTATCTTAACCCTCTTGGGTTTAGAAACTTGGACTTTGGCTAAGCACCTCCACACTTTGAAATATTTCAAATTGAGTTTTCTTATTTTTCATTTCTCATATGGAATAGATTAAGTTTTGCTGTGGGATACTCTATTGAATATCTTGTTTGCTGTAAGGACAGCTTCCCCCCACAAGCTTTGCGGTTAACCATAACTTATTAATAAGGCATTCATCATTTTCTTTAATGTTCATTTTTCCTTTCCGAAATTCCATTAGATTGAGGTGTGTAAGGGGTAGTAGTTTGATGGATAATTCCATTTTCCAAACATATTTCCTCAAAAGGAAATTCATACTCTCCTCCCCTATCACTCCTTATCATTTTGATCCTTTTATTCAACTGATTTTCAACTTCAATTTTGTATTGCTTAAATGATTCAATTGCTTCATCCTTACTGTTAAGCAAGTAAATATAATAATACCGAGTACAATCGTTAATGAAGGTTATGAAATACCTTTTCCCACCGCGAGATGGTATTGACTTCATATCACAAATATCTGTATGAATTAAGTCTAAGGGATTGGAATTCCTTTCAACAGACTTATACGGATGTTTAACAAATTTAAATTCAACATAGATTTGACATTGTGATTTATTGTACTCAAACTTAGGCAATACTTCTAAACTAATCAGTTTTCGCAAGGTTTTATAATTAACATGTCCTAAATGAACATGCCATAAATCATTTGACTCAACAAGTAAGAAGAAACTGAACTCTTATTCATTTCAATAGTCAATACATTGAGTTTGAAAAGGCCCTCAGTTAGGTAACCTTTTCCTACATACATTTCATTCTTACTAATTACTGTTGATACCCAATTTTTACCCTCCACATTACGAATTAATCTTGAGCCTTTTGAAATTTTTAAATAATTTTTGAAATAATTGTTTTGTAAGAAAGGGATAAAATATTTCCAAATAAGCTTTATAATAGTTCTGAGTAATAATTTATATCTTTCATGTTTAATTACGTGGAATTTATATAAGTTTACTTAAAGAATTATTTTAGAGTTTAATTTCATAAGAAACTCCTTTTAAAAATTAAACGCTTGATTTTCCTCTAAATTAATTCAAAATGAGAGATTAATTAAATAAATTAATTTTTCATAAGTATTAAGTGAAGTAATTATGTGTTAAAACATTTTAATTTTAAATCGTTTAAATTTAAAAAAGCTCGAATAGTTAATTGTAATTAATTTATCTTTATTCCTATCCTAGCCTAAATCCTTAAAGTTATTTAAAAACTAGCCGAATTTCTCCTAATTACTCCTGATTTGGCTATTCCTTAAACTTAAATGGCCACATTTTGCAAATGTGTCCATATTCTAAACCACCCTTATAGCCCCTTTGTGATCAACTAACTTTGGGCCAACAATACTCAACAACCCGCCCCAACAGTTAGCCCACCTCCCAACACCCTTAGCCCACTCTATTCCCTTTACCCGGCCCAAAAACCCTTTTACTCACACCCTTATACTCCTCTAATCTCTTTCTCCTTTTCTCGCAGATAACACAAACGACCCCTTACCTTTCTTCTCTCTCAAGAGCAGACGACAACACCACCCAGGTACAAGCTCCATCCAAACCCAGTACAACCCTAACGATTCACAGCTTAGATGCTGTCAATTTTCCCAAATGACATCTAACCCCCGTCAAATCTCTCCGTTTCCGTCATCTGTTGAAGAGCTTGAAGGACTGTGAAGGTTCTAGAAAGGGACATATGTCCCTCTTAACGTTCCTCTCCTCAAATTATGGTGAAAATCTCTCAAATTCTTATTGAGATAGTACATGCGTGGCTCAATTTCATTGGGGCCAAGTTCAAATTCGAAATTCCTCAACTCAAATCCCCAGAACTACCCCTTTGTTTCCCCCTCTTTTTCACCCCAAAATTCCCCTATAAATAGCCCTCCCCCTTTCATTATGTTGGGTCAGCTGATTTGGGGAAAAATTGAGGGTTTTTGGGAAGCATTTCTCTAACCCTACGTAACCGAATCTACTATTAGAGATAAGAATACTAAAAAATGAACTCCGATGAAGTTATTACTAATTCCGGCGGTGGTGAAGTTTCTGGCGAAACTTGTTGTCTTGTTCGCTGCCAAAAGAAAGGTAACACCCTTCATTTTTTCCTTTCTTTTCTTTATTCTTTCTAGTATAATGTGAACTGCTTGTTTTCCTTTCGTTTTTATTTAGATGCATTTATGCTGGTTTTAGGTTGATGGCATTGTAAACACGAGTTTTGTTCTCTTCTCTAGTAGCTTAGAAATCATCATGTTGGGTTTAGGCTGCTTAGGTCAAGAATATAGTTCTGCTTTCTCTTACTTTGTTGTTATCATGTTGATTTTGAGATGGCATGGCATAAAGATTTGTGTTCCATTATGGTCATGATGTTTACAAAATGAGGGTATGGAATCTGTTTGTCTAAAGTTGATGTCAAACTATGTGGTTTCTGGATCTTGCCTTGATGATTTAGTGAGTGAATTTTAGGACTAAGCTACTTGTTAATTGTCACTCGTTTTGTTAAAATTATCGTTCAAAATTTCTTGACTGTTTTAATGAGTGTTATGTGATCATGTGAGCATGATTTGAACTTGTTTAAAGGTCTTTGGCAAATTTGATTGTGCTATTTGTTTGGCCGTCTATCATGCTAATGGCTCATGGTTCTTAGGACTCGAACAAAATTTGATAGATTTGAATATATTTAGATAAACATATATACAATTGGAAATATGAACTCTACTTGAAATCTGTTGGGTTCTCCTCCTTCTGTTCCTTCCCCTGCTTTTCTTCTATATGCTATGATTAACATCCTATCCTCTTCTCCCCAAAATCTGGTTATAAACACCTTACTTTCTCATGCTTTGTTTTGTTTAGCCTTAGTAAGGGGATTAGTCTTGTCTTATCATCATGTGTTCTTCATGGTAAACTTCTGTCAAGCATGATTGTTATCTTACTATTCTGATAACTTGATAGTCCAAGGTCTTAGGTTCTCAATGTTAAGTTAATTCTTTGGCTGACTATATTGTGATTGACGTAAATCGACTTCTCTGCATGATGTAACCTGTCATCCATCCCCTTTTCCGTTATGTGCCATATTCGTTTTCTCTCATTGCTTTAAGGTAACCTCATGAGCTTAGGATCTTTTGTTCCTTAAAAATGAACGGAGAGTAAAATTACAAGATTATGCCTCTATACTTGTATACTGATTTTTTAAAGCATCACCTTGCTTGTCGATTGCTCAACTTGAATATTACTCTCCCTCATCCTTTGAAGCATTTCAAATTTGATTCCATAAATTCTGACTTCTACATTCAATAATCAAATCTGTTTTAGAACTGAAGCATGAAGCATATATATTTGTTATTTCAAGCTTACTGTGATTTTGTTACCATTTGATTGCCTTGATTAAATCATGTTGAGGTAGTTGAATTTAATACACTAGATATAGGTAATTTCCTATTAAATATGGTTTAGCTCCTAATTTGAAATATAACAAGAAATATCAAAGTCATGTTTTGGGTTAGGCATTTTCTTTGTGTGTTCTTCAAAGATATCCTTATCAATGTTTTCTTCTTATGTCTGTTAATTAATCCTTTTCCTTTTGTTTGTGCATGGACTTCCCTGAGTCCAAATGGACTCACAAATTTATCCCTTGCATCAGCCCAACAGCTTGAGTCCAAGAGGACCGATCAGCTGGATCAAAGAAAAAGTGAAAGAAAAATGGGCCAAAGCCCACATCCACATCAACAACATCCTAAAAAATGGGCTAAAGCCCATGAAGTTTGATAATGATAGCCCAGATGGGCTAAGAGATACAAAAAGTCAAACCAGAATGGCGGTGGGCCTAAAGAGGGCCCACAACTTAGAATTCTAGGACAGGTTTCGGACTAAAAGTCCAAATAGTTTTAGATTAAGCCAAAAGGCTTAGTTATTTCTTTAAACTTTTTTTAGATTATCATTTCTTTGTATTATTTGGACTGACAGCAACTTGGTTGAATTTTCCTAAGAGAGTACCTTTCGATTTCTTTTCTTTCTTTGAAAAATACTACAAAGCTGTTTCTTTAAAATTCTGCCAGAGATGCTTTTTTCTTTAAAATTATGTTCAATTGTTTATTTCCAAAATCATCACTAATGTTTAAAACTTATGTTTTAAATTATCTTGTTTAGTTCACGTTTTCTTTATACAAAAGCACTTTTAAAGTTAGTAAAAAATAAGCTATTTTCAACAAGTTCGGATAACCGCAAGTTAGCGGATATCTCGAGTGCCTTAAAAACTTTCTCGGGATATTAATATGAACCTCTTACCCAAAATCTCTTGTATTTCTAAGTCTTTATATTTTTTAGACTTTAAAATATTTTTATAAGTTTTTCTTGGTTTTTACTTTATTAAAACTAAGTGGCGACTCTTGCTTTTCAATTGAAAACGTTTTGAAACTTTAACTCAGATTTTTGAAATGATTTTCAAACATAAAGTCATTTTTTCCTGAAAACAGAAATGGCAACTCCACTGGGGATAATTCAATTAGGTTCTAACCTTATTGTTTGCAACTAACTTATTTGACTAACTATTCAGATTGTAACAATTAGTAACTTTATTGCTTTCCTTACTTGTTTAATTTTTTGTAAAATATAATTGTTCATGACATCTTCCGCCTCTCTTGGCAAAGCATTAGATTGTATTAGGAGTAAAATGGAAATTACACAAGTATTTGCGGTCGTTCTTAACAAAATATACAATTTTTAAAACAGACGAGTGAAGTAGTTGACCCGAGGTCGGTTAACGGTCACTTGTTGTTTTAGCCTTGGTTGTCCGCCTGGGTTCTCGGTCAATTTCAAACCTATTCTAGAAACTCAGGATAGAGCAAAACCAAATACCGAAATAGGCATTGACCTAAGATGTCTTAATATCCGAGGGATATTAATTCTATTAGTAAGACCACCTTGTGTTCGAAAGGGCCCACGGCCCGAAAGAACAATCATCCCCTACGTGCTCAATTGAAGGATGTGATGTCGAGTTGTACGAACTATTGTCCCTCGGGATTGGGATATATTTATATAGTCTTTTATTTTGAAGACTGCCGTCCGAAAGACATTCAGAATTTGTAAGAAGTCCAAGAAGTTCGAGAACGAAGGACCAACCACGACGGCCTAGTTTAGGATTGTATCCCTGCGTGGGACTGATTTTGATGTACATTTCTTTTTTCCGCAATTTTGTACCCCCATTTTATTTAATCAATATGTATAAATATATTTTAGGGCAATGGAACGTTTACAAACGACATACACATCCTTCAATTCGTTAGGCCTACCTTTGGCATAAAAAGGTCACATATCCGTATAAGATGCGTTATGAACTGTTATGTGACATATCCGTGCCAAATTTTTTTAGAACACAGTCAGCAAAATATAAAGCCCACCGCAAAATCCGATCAAAATCGTCCTTGGAGTTCTTCAAATTTCCCCACAAAAATCCAAAGACTTCTTAAAACCCTTTTAAGTCTTGCTCGGAAAATGAACTTGCCTTATCCAAATTACAGAAATTTTCGTTTCCCTACTTCGACGAAGATGCCAAAAAATTTAAAAAAAAACAAACACATCAAGTGCTACAGGACAAACATCAGAAGATGAAAACTCGACAAGTTAAATCTTCTGATAGAATCTGCCTACCCAAAAATCGATCCTGTCCTCGAGCCAATAAATACCCTTGGATCAATTTACCTTGATGAAAAGCAACTTTATGTATTTCTTCTCGGTCGAATATCTTGTATTGTTTATCATTAACAGGATCTAACATATCGGCCTTTGAGTTATTTTACTTCAACAGGTAATAGAAATTGATTTGTGTTGACAAAACTGGACGAACATCCCTACTTCACTCGCTCAAAGGCACACATAGATTCCTCCTTTAACCCTCGCTTCGATAAGGATAAAATGACTGATAGTGAGGAAGAGAAAGCCTTCACCGTGAGAGACAATGTTATCACTGAACAGAGTGAAATTATTGCCGAACTTGCAAGAAAATTGGAAAAGATGCAAGAAGAAGTAAAGAAAGCCAAAGATATGGCTAGCTTGGCTATTGCCGCTAACACTCCAAATTTGGGCACCTCTCACCCTCCTCTCCAAATCCCTTTGCTCAATTCCCCGTTAATCGAAAACCATTCAGGAAATATCCCTCCTGCCTCCGCACCTAGACCTTCCAACGAACCTCTCTCTAACAACCCTTCTCAATCGGATCTTCGTATCAAATCCATACTCCTCATGTCCAGCACACTAACCAAAACAATAATCCAAGTGCCTACATTCCACAAAACCTTTCTCGAAGTTATCAAAATACGCCACCAAATGCCTACAGCTCCCAAAATAACCATCCCAACGTCACTAATCCACAAAACTATACCCAAATGTCATTCCACATGTTTAGCCTCCACCTACCCAATATATTCAACCAACCAATTTTCATGCTATGGTAGAACCATACACCATTCTCCAAGAAAGCCCTGAGCTTGATCACTACGAGGAGAAAGAGAAAGAGTTGAGGGCCACAGAGAAAAATCATGAGTCTAACATGGCACAAATAAAAGAGGAGATAGCCAGAATCAAGGAGTTTCGAGGTTTATTCTACGAGAAAGGCTACGACTATGATGATCTCCGTATCCATCCGGAGATGGACCTGCAAGACGGATTCAAGATTTTCAAGTTCGAAACCTTCAACGGTGTCGGAAATCCTGACGCCCATTTAAGAAGCTATTGCGACCAGATGGTCGGTGCCAAAAAGAATGGTGCTCTATTAATGAGGGTGTTCAGTCGAAATCTAAGCGGAGAGGATTTGGAGTGGTTCACCTCTCAGGAATTGAAGAAGTGGTCTAGGTGGAGTGACCTAGTCAGAGATTTGCTCAAAGATTTGCGTACAATGTGGAAGTCATCCCAGATCGATACTCTCTAGAGAGCATCAGGCAAAAATTGAATGAAGACTTCAGGGACTATGCCTATCAGTGGAGAAAGGAGGCAGCGAGAATTCAACCTCCCATGACAGAAGAAGAAATAAGTGTGGTGTTTATGCGCTCACAGGAGTCGGATTTTTACGATAAAATGATATCAAAAGTTAAAGCAAAATTTGCCAACCTAGTTAAGATTGGTGAAATTGTCGAAGAGGGTCTTCGTAGCGGCAAGATTACCAAAGCCTCGGCATCCTCAGGATCGGCAGGGTTTCCCAAGAAAATGAGGGAAGAGGTATCTTTGGTATCTTCCAGTCCTAGCACGAAAATGAAGAAGCCCTTCAGAGCCAACTACAAAAAGTCACTTGTTCCTACGACCCCTCCCCTAGCTCCATAAAATCCTCAACCAATTTACTATACTCAGCCTATTTACCAAGCTCCACAACTAAACGTACAGCCCATATACCAAGCTCCACAACCAAATGCGCAACCCACTTACCAAGCTCCTCCCCACAACTTCCAAGTGTATCAAAAGGCTCCCGAAAACCAGAATAATCGCCAGGTTCCTCCTCCCGCCAATGCTAATCTCCCTCGCCCAAATTTTGAAAAGAAAGATCCTCGGACTTTCACCTAGTTAGCTGAAACCAGAACTCAATTATATGAGAGATTGAAGGCTGCCAGATTTATCCAGCCCATTCCATCCAAACCTGCAAATCCTGACTCTCATTTCTTCAAGGCTGATCGATATTGTGCTTACTACTCCAGAAGCACCGGACATAACACCGAAGATTGCATTAGCCTGAGGAACAAAATTCAGGATTTAATTGATCAAAGAGTGATCACAATACAAACAGCACCGCCAAATATTAATAACAACCCGCTCCCGAATCACGGAGGTGCCACTATTAACATGATAGAGGAATGGGGTGTGGGCAAGTCAATAGTGCTGGTTAGCCCTAAAAAATAGGAAATGCTGGAAAAAGCTATAGCTGGTTTGAGTATTGCTGAGCTACCCTTTGAAGGGTTAATGCGCAACAAGGCCTTGCACGTTAATGGTTGTGTCTATGTGACTGAAGATGTCCCAAAAGGAAGCGATTTCTACACCGTAGAGATTGTCAATGCCACGGGAGAAGATCTTGCTCCTCAAATCCCCATGCCACCTATCTATAAAATGCTCGCAACTGCGATACTAGTGAGCGAATATGAACCAGGTCTCGGATTAGGAAAGAGTTCCGATGGTATGACTGAACCCATAAGCATTTCTGGACAATTGACCAAGCATGGCCTAGGGTACGCAGCCCGAGTGGATAAAGAAAGAGTTGAAGGGGAGAAGCATTCAGGACCGCCTAAGCCACTCCCTCACTTATATCAGTCATTCCCGGTGCGTATTGGTCCTCCAAGCAACGGGTTAGAGGATGGAAAAGGAAAGCTATTCGAGGAATGTGATGCTATCCCCAAAGCAGCCATGATTAAGGATGCCAAGCCCGGCGAAAATCTATGGAATTGAGTCGCAACTCCCTTCGTGACTCTTCGCATGGCTGGGTAGACAAAGACTTTGTTTTATAAAAATTGGTGATGGTCCGGATGAGGCTCCATGACCCATCGTTTATGTTTTCAATTTCCTCGTACTATTTTACCGCTTTCCCAAAGGCACAAACCTGCATTCATGTGGGTTATAGCCATAGTTTATAAATATTTTGGATTTCAAAGAAAAGCCTCCCTTATTGCAAAAAATTTGCTATATGATTACTAGTCATTATCTAACTTGCTTTGTTTATGATTTCAGTAATAATAGCTTAAAATCCGCCATTATCATGTCATGTCAAGAGCTTAACGAACAAATTAAGCTAGACGATAATGATTTTGAAGGGTATGTTGAAGAAATCATGGTCCTAGAATGAACAACCAAGAAGTCTAAGAACTTTGAAGACCAGGAAAGGCCCCACCTAAAAGAGTTTGAGGTGGTCAATCTAGGAGGCAACGGTCAAGTCAAAGAAATCAGCATCACTGTTCATTTTTCAAAGGCACAAAAGAAAGACTGGTCTGACAATAATAGGACAAAAATGAGTACAAACATCATCTCCCAAAATTTATTAGTCAATCCAGAATTCAATCCAGGGAATGGACAATCAATCCTTCCCTCCCACGGGACAAAGGAAAGTTTTCACCAAATTGGCAAGGACCGTATGTCGTCCACAAAGTGTTATCAGGAGGAATTTTGATTTTGTCCAAGATGGATGATCAAGTATGGCTCAAGCCTATATCAACTCCGATGCTGCGAAGAGATACTACGCCTAAAGAGGGTTTCTTTTCTTTCTATTTCTTTTCTTGTAATTGCACTTTCTAATGTAATCGTTTTGCACTTAGTAAAAGCTTAAAAAATTCCCTATCCTCTTTCTACGAACTACGTCTGACCTGAATTCTCAAGAATGAGATACATAGGTGGCCCGTGTCGGCTTCGATCAACCTCTTAGGAAAATCTATCTTTCCCTTTCCTCTTGAACTACATCTTACCTGAATTCTCAAGAATGAGATACGTAGGCGGCCTGTGTCAGCCTCGGTCATCCCTTTAATTATTTTCAACATTCTCCCACTTTGAGTATGGGAACTACGTTTGACCTGATTCCTGCCTCAACGGGATACGTAGGCGCCACAACGGTTTGGTCATATCACCAAGGAAATGGAAACTGGGGTAGAATTTTTGAGAAAGGAATCTCGAAAATTCAGAAGGCAAAGATCAATCTCCAGCAAGAAAGAATACAGAATATGCCGAAGAGCAACCGAAATAAATATCAAGAAAGAATCTTGTAATCCCCACAGAGTCTCAAGTACTTTGCCAATGGAATGAGATTCATCGTAAACCTTAACTGGGGCAGAAATTTTGAGGAAAGACCTCAAAATTTCCATAAAAGCTCTATTCAAAGAGTTCATAAACAAACTCCGAAGGATATCCAAATGACCTAGAGATCAGAATCTACTCCAAAAATCCCCAACTGTAACAAAGTCCGAGGGAGATTAATCCCCAGTTGTGGCGGATTTTTGAAAGAACAATCTCGAGAAGGAATCTCATAAATCTCACAGAGTGTCAAAACTCTCGCCAATGGGACAAGATTCATCATGAAACCTTCAACTGGGGCAGAAATTTTGAGGAGGACCTCAAAATTTCCATCAAGTTTCATTCAAGAGTCCACTCCAAAATCCCCAGTCCGAGATGGGTGGATCCTCAGCTGTGACAGATTTCTCAAAAAAACATTTCCAAACTCTCCAGTTAGGATAACAAAGGATCTTCTGAGTCCGTCAGCAATATGTCAGAAATGTCAAGTCGTCAAATAAAGGACATTCGTTGAGCCAGCATATGACATGACGGGCAGAGACTTTCCGAACTATCCTTTTTCAAACCTTTGTTTTCCAAAGAAATTGTTTGAAAAATCTTTACAACACATTAGTTTTACTCCTTTATAATTTGACTTTGTCTTATGTCTACCACCACCTAGGGAGTCGAGGATGACGAGCGCCCGAGAGTGGAAAGCACCCAGAAAAGACAAAGCAAGGAGCAGAAGATCGAAGGAGGTCAACATAAATCAGTTTCACTAATAACTAACAATTTTTCTGTGGATGCAGGTTGTCTTAAAAAGTGTGTTAGAAATCAGTGAAAGCTCCTCATTATCTAACGCATTCAAAGAAATGCATTAAGACCAGATGCCCCAAAATTTGACGATAAAGGCCAAAATAGTGGGAAAAGCCGAAAAAGGCATAAACGCCTGGAATTGACAAACTCTATTGTAGTTCACAGAAACTACTGGATAAAGAGAGATTGACAACATCCTCAAGTCCCCAAGAAAATCAGGACATTTTTGGTCAACTTCGAATCAAGACGCTAAATAAGAGATCGGTGACGTTCTCTGGCAATCCCCAACAAGTCAAAAATTACCACGAACAGACGATGTTCAAAAATAATATTTATGGCTGTCCCCAGAAATGGGCACGACCATTTCATTCACATTTAAAAAAAAGATGTTTTGATTAGCTTGATAGACATTGTCCTTAAAGTTTTTCAAGACTGTGGTCGCTAGTAAAAGCGATGCTGTGTCTACTAATTGTTTACCTTGAGCATAGGTACACACAAAGGAGTCAACAAGACAACACAAAAATCGAAGGTGATATTTTCTGTAACTGCTACGCATGTAGTTGAATGATCATCCGTGCCATATCATATTTGCATGTCGAGAGGACCATGCCACGAGGGCCATCATATATGCATGTTAAGAGGACCATGCCACGAGGGCCATCATATCTGCATGTCGAGAGGACCATGCCACGAGGGCCATCATATCTGCATGTCGAGAGGACCATGTCGCGAGGACCATGTCAAGAGGACCATCATCATCATTAATACCGCATATACATTCGCTGCAAGTATTATGTCCCTCTACCGACCGGTTTCAAAGAGGATGACATTCATAGGCGTCCCTAAGTCACACTTGCTGCGCAGGATCAACCTTCAGCATACTTATATCCAAGATCACGTGAGACGGTGGAGTCTAACGTTGAGGATATCATTATCATCATTATTATTATCATCATTCGTTATGCCAAGTCTGGCACTCAGCATATATTTATATTCGATATCGCGTAAGATGGAAGAGTTTGACATTGAGGGTATATTTTCTCCTTTATTATGCCAAGTCTGGCACTTAGAATACTTATATCCGATATCGCATAAGATGGAGGAGTCTAACGTTGAGGATATTATTATTATTTATTATGCCAAGTCGGACACTTAGCATATTTATATCTAATATCACGTAAGACGGAGGAGTCTGACATTGAGGATATGTTTACTTATTTATTATTATGCCAAGCCTGGAATATTTATATCCGATATTGCGTGAGATGGAGGAGTCTGACATTGAGGATATTATTATTATTATTATTATTATGCCAAGTCTGGCATCCAACATATTTGCATTCAACATCGTGTGAGACAGAGGAGTCTGACATTGAGGATGTATTTGCTTCCTTATTATTATGCCAAGCCTGACATATGTATATCCGATATTGTATGAGACGGAGGAGTCTGACATTGAGGATATTATTATTGTTATCATGCCAAGTCTAGCATTCAGCATATTCATATCCAATATCGCGTAAGATGGTGGAGTCTGACGTCGAGGATATTTATGCACCCTTATTTGAGACAACAAAGTCTCGCTTTGAAGTATGCTTATACATACAAGAGCATTGATTGTCGGAAGAGGAAATTATATTTGATCGAGTGGAAAAGGCCTTGTCACCTTGATAATCAAATATCGCTTGCCGTCGAGGTCGAAAGCATAGTCTGAGGGATGTCTATAAGACGCCATCCAAATCGGATGATGAACTGGGTTCCCCTAGAAAATTAGAAAGCCAAAGGTTATCTGTAAGTCACAACGATATCTGAAACCGGATAGTGTGCAAGATTGCCCAAAACTTGACAGTCTAAGAGTTATTTGTAAGACGCAGCGATATCTGAAACCGAATAGTGTGCAAGATCACCTGAAGATTGAAAGTTCAAGGGTAATGCGTAAGTCGCAATAATATCCAAAATTGGATGAAGTGCAAGACTACCGAAGAATTGACAGTCCAAGAGTTATCTATAAGCCACGACATATCCACGTTGATATTGTGCAGGATTACCCAAAAGCTATCAATTCAAGGGAAATATGTATGTCGTGTTACATCCAAGATCGGATAAAAGTGCAGGATTACCCAAAAATTAGCAATTTGAAGGACATCTGTAAGACGCCTCTATCCAAAGTCGGATAATGTGCAAGATTACTCAAAGTTGACAAGCTAAAGGCATCTGTAAGCCCCCTCTATCCAAAGTCGGATGATGTTCTAGATTACCCAAAACCTGACAATTTAGGGAATATCTATTAGTCGCGCCGATACGAATGATACGCAAGATTCACCCTAAAGGAATATGCAAAGACTACTGTTAAAAGCCACAAAGGCTATCACATTCAAGAGAATGCTGCAAACGATCAAAAGAACTGTCACCATCGCAACGACTACGAAAGTCATCACATTCAAAGATCACCATATTCAACCATCACAGAATTGAATAATATAACACTTCTAAGCCGCAACAACGGGAATGCGCAAAGTGTTCAAGTCGTAGCAATGAGAATGTGCAAATCTAACACTTCTAAGCCCGCAATAACAAGAATGCACAAAGTGTTCAAGTCGCAGCAACGGGAATGCACAAATCTAATACTTCTAAGCCGCAATAATGGGAATGCGCAGAGTGTTCAAGTCGCAGCAACGGGAATGCGCAAATTTAATACTTCTAATCCGCAAAAACGGGAATGCGCAAAGTGTTAAGTCATCATACTCAAAAACTGCCACAAAAGCAATCCTATCCGATAGATATGAAGGATATCATGTATCTATATCATGAAAGTCGCTATTTCCTAAAACAGAAACAAGAAAGGACGACATACGCTTCAAAAGGCAACATACGCAGAAAATAAAAGTACAAAGCCATCTTTCTCCACTGAATCCCTTTACTACTAACATCGCTGTTTCAAAGTATTGCCGAGAACATCCAAGAGGATGAAAATCTCGAACCAGAACAACAGGTACAAATTACATCAAAAGATGTCACAAATTTGTTACTACTAACAAATTTGTTTTGAGAATGTTGTCGGGAGCATCCAAAAAGGATGAAATTCTCAAAAGCAAAACCACAGGTGCGGACTACACCAAAAAGGATGCATCACAACATGGAACTTTTTCTTAGCAGCGGACTGGGACATAGTCCGGAGAGGAATATCAAACTCTTTGGACGCGAGCTGAGGAACGACTTTCACCACCATCAAACCATACCCCTATCAAAAGGCATGTGGGTATTTCCTATCTTTGGGTCTTAGTTTCACATCCAGTATACTTTATGAACTCACGCTGGAAGCAATGTTCCTTCTTTTCAAATCCGGGTGACAATACACCTCGAGCTTTGGAAATTATGTCTAGGTAAAATCTTACTTATGGGTGTGAAGTGCACCACATTCATAGCTGAGAGGTTACAAGCTTCTTTTCTATAATCTTAAATTTGTTTGTCACTCATCCCGAGCCAAAGGTTGTCTTAACATAAAGATTACCTTTTCCACCGATTGAGTTGAACTACAAGCAGCCTGATTCCTAAGTCCTGGGATATGTAGGCGGGCTCTATTTTGAAAACTCGGCTGCATTCCGAACTCCCTCCAATCCTCTTATTCCTCAGCTTTCTGGTCTCTTCGTACCCTGAAACCGGGATAGTTTGGAATTCCTTGAAAATCGTGCGTAAAATCAAGCACCTTGAACTACAAGTGGCCTGAGTTCTTGTGTAACTCGGGATATGTAGGAAACTCAACACTAGAGTTTGGCCATGATTTCTTGAAATTCGTGCTAAAATCAACTGCTTCCTGATGATGAGTATGTGGTCGGATAAAATTGGGAACGTCAATTCCCTTTTCCCAGGGTTCATTACACTCACCCTATCCAAAGGGAGGGGCAGCTGTTGACACCCAATTTTTATCCTCCACATTACGAATTAATCTTGAGCCTTTTGAAATTTTTAAACAATTTTTGAAATAATTGTTTTGTAAGAAAGGGATAAAACATTTTCAAATAAGCTTTACAATAGTTCTGAGTAATAATTTATATCTTTCATGTTTAATTACGTGGAATTTATATAAGTTTACTTAAAGAATTATTTTAGAGTTTAATTTCATAAGAAACTCCTTTTAAAAATTAAACGCTTGATTTTTCTCTAAATTAAATCAAAATGGGAGATTAATTTAATAAATTAATTTTTCATAAGTATTAAGTGAGGTAATTATATGTTAAAACATTTTAATTTTAAATTGTTTAAATTAAAAGAAGCTCGAATGGTTAATTGCAATTAATTTGTCCTTATTCCTATCCTAGCCTAAATCCTTAAAGTTATTGAAGGACTGTGAATGTTCTAGAAAGGGACATATGTCCCTCTTAACATTCCTCTCCACAAATTATGGTGAAAATCTCTCAAATTTTACTAAGATAGTACATGCGTGGCTCAATTTCGTTGGGGACAAGTTCAAATTCGAAATTCCTCAACTCAAATTCCCAAAACTACCCCTTTGTTTCCCCCTCTTTTTCACCCTAAAATTCCCCTATAAATAGCCCTCCCCCTTTCATTGTGTTGGGTCAGCTGATTCGGGGAAAAATTTAGGGTTTTGGGGAAGCATTTTTCTAACCCTACGTAACCGAATCAACTATTAGAGATAAGAACACTAAAAATCGAACTCCGATGAAGTTATTACTAATTCCGGTGGTGGTGAAGTTTCCGGCGAAGCTTGTTTTCTTGTTCGCTGCCAAAAGAAAGGTAACACCCTTCATTTTTTCTTTTCTTTTCTTTATTCTTTCTAGTATAATGTGAACTGCTTGTTTTCCTTTCGTTTTTCTTTAGATGCATTTATGCTGGTTTTAGGTTGATGGCATTGTAAACACGAGTTTTGTTCTCTTCTCTAGTAGCTTAGAAATCATCATGTTGGGTTTAGGCTGCTTAGGTCAAGAATATAGCTCTGCCTTCTCTTACTTTGTTGTTATCATGTTGATTTTGAGATGACATGGCATAAAGATTTGTGTTCCGTTATAGTCATGATGTTTACAAAATGAGGGTATGAAATCTGTTTGTTTAAAGTTGATGTCAAACTATGTGGTTTCTGGATCTTGCCTTGATGATTTAGTGAGTGAATTTTAGGACTAAGCTACTCGTTAATTGTCACTCGTTTTGTTAAAATTGTCGTTCAAAATTTCTTGACTGTTTTAATGAGTGTTATGTGATCATGTAAGCATGATTTGAACTTGTTTAAAGGTCTTTGGCAAATTTGATTGTGCTATTTGTTTGGCCGTCTATCATGCTAATGGCTCATGGTTCTTAGGACTCGAACAAAATTTGATAGATTTGAATATATTCAGATAAACATATATACAATTAGAAATATGAATTCTACTTGAAATCTGTTGGGTTCTCCTCCTTCTGTTCCTTCCCCTACTTTTCTTCTATATGCTATGATTAACATCCTATCCTCTTCTCCCTAAAATATGGTTATAAACACCTTACTTTCTCATGCTTTGTTTTGTTTAGCCTTAGTAAGGGGATTAGTCTTGTCTGATCATCACGTGTTCTTCATGGTAAACTTCTGTCAAGCATGATTGTTTTCTTACTATTTTGATAACTTGATAGTCCAAGGTCTTAGGTTCTCAATGTTAAGTGAATTCTGTGGCTGACTATATTGTGATTGACGTAAATCGACTTCTCTGCATGATGTAACCTGTCATCCCTCTCCTTTTCTGTTATGTGCCATGTTCTTTTTCTCTCATTGCTTTAAGGTAACCTCATGAGCTTAGGATCTTTTGTTCCTTAAAAACAAACTGAGAGTAAAATTACAAGATTATGCCTCTATACTTATATACTGATTTTTTGAAACTTCACCTTGCTTGTCGATTGCTCAACTTGAATATTACTCTCCCTCTTTCTTTGAAGCTTTTCAAATTTGATTCCATAAATTCTGACTTCTACATTCAATAATCAAATCTGTTTTAGAACTGAAGCATATGTATTTGTTATTTCAAGCTTACTGTGATTTTGTTACCATTTGATTGCCTTGATTAAATCATGTTGAGGTAGTTGAATTTAATACACTAGATATAGGTAATTTCCTATTAAATATGGTTTAGCTCCTAATTTGAAATATAACAAGAAATATCAAAGTCATGTTTTGGGTTAGGCATTTTCTATGTGTGTTCTTCAAAGATTATCCTTATTAATGTTTTCTTCTTATGTCTGTTAATTAATCCTTTTCCTTTTGTTTGTGCATGGACTGTCCTGAGTCCAAATGGACTCACAAATTTATCCCTTGCATTTCGTTGGGCTGACAAGCCCAACAGCTTGAGTCCAAGAGGACCGATCAACTGGATTGAAGAAAAAGTTGAAAGAAAAATAGGCCAAAGCCCACATCCACATCAGCAGCAGCATAAAAAATAAGCTAAAGCCCATGAAGTTTGATAATGATAGCCCAGATGGGCTAAGATATACGGAAAGTCAAACCAGAACGGCGGTGGGCCTAAAGAGGGCCCACAACTTAGAATTCTAGGACAGGTTTCGAACTAAAAGTCCATATAGTTTTAGATTAAGCCAAAAGGCTTAGTTATTTCTTTAAACTTTTTTTAGATTATCATTTCTTTGTATTATTTGGACTGACAGCAACTTGGTTGGATTTCCCTAAGAGAGTACCTTTCGATTTCTTTTCTTTCTTTGAAAAATACTACAAAGCTGTTTCTTTAAAATTCGACCAGAGATGCTTTTTTCTTTAAAATTACGTTCAATTGTTTATTTTCAAAATCATCACTAATGTTTCAAACTTATGTTTTAAATTATCTTGTTTAGTTCACGTTTTCTTTATACAAAAGCACTTTTAAAGTTAGTCAAAAATAAGCTATTTTCAACAAGTTAGGATAACCGCAAGTTAGCGGATATCCCGAATGCCTTAAAAAAATCTTCTCGGAATGTTAATATGAACCTCTTACCCAAAATCTCTTGTATTTCTAAGTCTTTATCTGTTTTAGACTTTGAAATATTTTTTATGAGTTTTTCTTGGTTTTTACTTTATAAAAACTAAGTGGCGACTCTTGCTTTTCAATTGAAAATATTTTGAAACTTTAACTCAGATTTTCGAAATGATTTTCAAACATAAAGTTATTTTTTCCCGAAAACAATTGCAACCTTATCGGAAACAAAAACACAATTGAATCTACTCTTAATAAGAAGTGAAGTTGAGACCAAGTTCTTTCGTAAATCAGGAATATCATGAACATTGTTTAGAGTCACGACCTTGCCGGATGTCATCTTCAAGCATATATTTCCTATTTTTTCAACTTTGGTTGTAGCGGAGTTTGCCATAAAGATGGTCTCATCAGGTTCAGCGGGAGCATAGGATGCAAACAGATCTTTATTGGCACACACATGACGGGTGGCATCAAAATCTATCCACCATTCCCTTGGGTTGCCAACCAGGTTTCATTCAGAAAGCATGGCATATAAGTCTTCAACTTGTTCAACTATATTTGCTTGACCCTTGTTCTTGCCTTTCTTTGGAGCCCGACAATTCAAAGACTTATGACCAGCCTTGCTACAATTATATCAGTTGCCTTTGAACTTCTTCTTTGGCAGATTGTTCTTTGGTTCAGAAGGATTCTTTCTTTTCTTGTTTGTTGGTGCTTCTTCAACAATATTTGCTCCCGATATTGCTGAACTTGTACGAGACTTCTTTTCTGCATCCTTGTTGTCCTCTTCTATTCTAAGACGAACAATCAAATCTTCAAGAGTCATCTCCTTGTGCTTATGCTTCAAGTAGTTCTTAAAGTCCCTCCATGAAGAAGGCAACTTTTCGATAAAAATCGCTATTTGAAAAGCTTCATTTGTTACCATACCTTCACAAGTAAGGTTAACATTACCCATATCTTTAAAATAACTAACAATGAAGGGATTGAACATATTTATACCTTCCGCAAGGAGATCATGAATGATGGCTTGTAGTTCTTGAACTTAGGACATGACAGTCTTGTTGTCAACCATTTTAAAGTCCAAGAACTTTGCAGCCACGAACTTTTTCAGTCCGACATTCTCAATTTTGTATTTCTTTTCAAGAGCATTTCACAACTCTTTTGAAGTTTTACAAACGCTGAAGACGTTGTACAAGCCATCCTCTAAGCCATTGAGAATGTAGTTCTTCCATAGGAAATCTGAATGTTTTCATGCTTCAGTAACCACAAACTTCTCTTTATCCGGAGTTCCTTCAGCCAACACAGGAACGTCCTCACTTATGAAGCGTTGCAAGCTTAGAGTTATGAGATAGAAGAATATCTTCTGCTGCCATCTCTTGAATTCGATGCCCATAAATTTTCTCGGCTTTTCTACCATAGCCATTGCAGGTGCAATATTCGTACAACTTGATGATGCTATAGTTGTCACCGCAGGGGCAACACTATTCAAAATATAATCATTTTAATTTTCTGTTTCATTCGTCATTTTTTCTGTCACAAATTTGACAAAAAATTTAATATAAAAAATACTAACAATAAAGACTATATCTTTATTTAACTTGTTTCTAGTGAACGATGAAGTTTTTATATTCTTCTAATCGTTCAACAGTATGAACTCTAAGTTCGGACGAAGTTTTTATATTCTCCAAATCAGAACAAAGATTCAAACGGAGTAAAAAACCAAAAGGTTTTAATCTCCAGAAACTTCAAATACAGATAAACAATAATTTTCTTAAGATTGTTATTTGGGTGATAAATAAAATCTGTATTTAAACAACAAGTAGAAATAAGAAAAGAGATGAAGGAGAAATCGAGCCCACTGAATGCACAATGTGTCCTTAAGGAAATTATTCCCCTCAAGCACACGAGGTTGATGGAATATATCCTCCCAGGATAGAACAATTAACTTCAACAGAATAGCGGTACCTCAAATTCTGTTGAACGGCGAACCACTTGATGTGCCGCTAATTTACGGCACTTTCGACTCCTTTTTACTAAGAACAATCGTACGTTTTCAAGCAACCATTGTTGTTTTTGATGTTTTTATGTTGTATTTGTAGAAAATGGAAACAAACACGGAAACGGAAGGAAATACGCGAAAAACAACATTCTGCCTAAGAGTGACGGCCTGAGTGACGGCCCGTCACACATGTGACGGTCCGTCACAGTGACCGTCACACCAAGGCAGCAACTTCAGGCGGCATCACTGGTTAGCAGTGATGGTCCAGGTGACGGTCCGTCACTGGCTTGACGGTCCGTCAGCCTGGCCATCAAGTTAAGGCAGACGCGCGTCAGCGGCTGTCCGCGTTTAGGACTCCTAACCCGTTTTGGATTTGGTTTCTTTGACTCCTATAAATACCCTATGATAGGTTTATTTTACATATTGTTCACCCAATAGTTTTAGTATAGTTTTTAGTCGGTTTTGAGAGCAACAACACGTTTTCGTATTCTTGAATTCGTGTTCTTGATTCGTTCTTGAGTTCTTGGTTTTTCTTGTTCTTGGATTATTGAAGGGTATTTTCATCATATTGTAAGAATCTTCTTTCCTTTATTATGAATTTCTTCTTTTCTTCTTCGAGCATGAGTAACTAAACTCCCGCAACTAGGGTTGTGGGAGCCATGGCAAACGTAGTAATATAGATTCCGGGTAGCATTGGGTTCGATATATGTATTGTCACGTTGTTAATCATACTTTATGTCACGTTTTCTAGTGGTTGCAAACATTAGAACATGCCTAGGTTTAATTTGCTTGAGTAAAGAAGTTAAAACCGGGAAAACTTGATTAACGACAAGGATTCGCGACTACCAACTCTCGTCTTAAAGATTAATGCCGTAACTGGATTAGTCTACTTGA
>QJPP01002289.1:0-65692 GCA_003996215.1 Jaltomata sinuosa
CCGACACCTCCTGCAAAGCCTTCTATTGAGGAAGCGCTGGTATTAGAGTTGAAAGAGTTGCCAGGTCATCTGAAGTATGCATTTTTGGGTGACAAAGATACCTTACCTGTAATCATCGCGACAGACCTTGTGCAATCTCAAGTTGAAGCGTTATTATCCACTCTGAGGAGACACAGGAGAGCAATCGGCTGGACCATTGCAGATATTATTGGCATCCCACCAGGTATTTGTACTCATAAGATACAGCTAGAAGAAAATTGCACTCCCACCACCGAGCACCAACGGAGACTGAATCCGCCAATGCAAGAGGTGGTGAAGAAAGAGATCATCAAATGGCTCGATGCTGGAGTGGTTTACCCAATCTCTGATAGCAAATGGGTAAGCCCAGTGCAATGTGTTCCTAAGAAGGGAGGAATGACTGTGGTAGCAAATGACAAGAATTAACTGATTCCATTAAGACCTGTCACGGGCTGGCGAGTCTGTATGGATTACCGGAAGCTAAACTCCTGTACTCTCCGTGATCATTTCCCCATGCCCTTTATGGATAAGATGCTGGATAAATTAGCTGGAAGAGGTTGGTATTGCTTTTTAGATGGATATTCGGGGTACAACCAAATATCTATCGCCCCGGAAGATTAGGAGAAGACCACTTTCACCTGCCCCTAAGGTACGTTTGCTTTTAGACGCATGCCCTTTGGTCTTTGCAATGCTCCTGCAACATTCCAAAGATGCATGATATCTATCTTTTCTGATATGGTGGAGAACACATTGGAAGTCTTCATGGATGACTTTTCGATAGTAGGTGATGCATTTGATGATTGCTTGGCTAATCTGGGTCAGGCATTGCAAAGGTGTGAAGAGTCAAACCTCGTGCTGAATTGGGAGAAATGCCATTTCATGGTGAAAGAGGGCATTGTATTAGGGCACAAAATATCGATGAGAGGTCTAGAGGTGGATAGAGCCAAGATAGAAGTCATCGAGAAACTACCTCCACCCATTTCAGTAAAGGGTGTGAGGAGCTTTCTTGGTCATGCGGGTTTCTACCGAAGATTCATCAAAGATTTCTCTAAGGTTGCTACCCCATTGTGCAAGTTGCTTGAAAAGGAGACGAAGTTTGTATTTGATGCTGAGTGTTTGAGGGCGTTTGAATGCCTGAAAGAAAAGTTAGTGGATGCTCCTATTATAATTTCCCCGGATTGGTCCAAACCGTTTGAAGTAATGTGCGATGCGAGTGGTGTTGCGCTTGGAGCTGTTCTGGGACAGAAGCGAGATAAACTTTTCCACCCCATCTATTATGCTAGTAAAGCATTGAATGGGGCACAAAAGAACTACACAGTGACTGAACAGGAGCTGTTGGCTGTTGTATACGCTTTTGAGAAATTCAGAGCATACTTACTTGGTACAAAAGTGGTGGTGCACACAGATCATGTAGCCTTGAGGTATCTGATGACCAAAAAGGATGCAAAACCTCGACTAATCCGATGGGTGCTATTGTTGCAGGAATTTGACTTTGAAGTCAAAGATCGAAAAGGGTGTGAGAACCAGGTAGCGGATCATCTGTCCAGGCTTGAGAGGGAAGAGAACGTAATAGATGAACCGGAGATTGATGATGCATTCCCGGATGAGCAGGTGATGGCTGCGTCACTTGATATGGTGCCTTGGTACGCTGACTTCGCAAATTATGCTGTGAGTGACATGATCCCGGAAGATTTGAACTTCCACCAGAAAAAGAAGTTTCTCCATGATGCAAGTAAGTTTTTCTGGGATGAGCTGTATTTATTCCGGTTGTGTGCTAACAACACAGTGAGGAGATGTGTACCGAAAGTGGAAATTACAAGCATCTTGCAAGCTTGCCATTCGTCCCCAGTTGGAGGACATCATGCGGGTAATCGAACTGCCCGAAAAATCTTACAGTGTGGGTACTATTGGCCGACAATCCAGAAAGATTCCTATGAATTTGCCAAGTTTTGTGATCAATGCCAACGAAGAGGAGCAATCTCTCGCCGACAAGAGCTACCCATGTCCACTCTTTTGGAGGTTGAGTTGTTCGACGTATGGGGAATAGATTTCATGGGCCCTTTTGAAAGCTCTTATGGGAACCGTTACATCTTGGTAGTGGTGGATTATGTTTCAAAGTGGGTAGAGGCGGTTGCTTTGGCCGATAACGAAGGGAGAAGTGTGGTGGCATTTTTAAAAAGAAACATCTTTGCTCGGTTTGGCACCCCTCGCACAATCATCAGTGATGGAGGTTCACATTTTTGTAATAAGGTGTTCCGGGCTGCTCTAGCAAAATATGGAGTGAAGCAACACAAGGTAGCCACACCTTATCACCCCCAAACCAGTGGGCAAGTCGAGGTGTCGAACCGGGAAATTAAAGAGATCTTGGCTAAGTCTGTGAATGTGAACCAGCGAGATTGGGCGAGAAAGCTGGATGACGCACTCTGGGCGTACCGAACAGCGTTTAAGACGCCAATAGGTATGTCTCCTTACCAATTTGTTTTTGGTAAAGCTTGTCACTTGCCCGTGGAACTTGAGCACAAGGCCCTTTGGGCGCTCAAAAAGTTAAATCTCAGTTGGAAAGAGGCATCGGAACTAAGGTTGGAACAATTGAATGAGATGGACGAGTTCCGATTGCGAGCATATGAGAGATCCGCTCTATACAAGGAACGAATGAAGCTGTACCATGACAGGAAAATTGAGAGAAGGGAGTTCAAGGTTGGGGACTTGGTATTGTTGTTCAACTCCAGGTTCAAATTATTTTCCGGGAAACTCAAATCCAAATGGTCCGGACCATTCAAAGTACGCCAAGTGTTCTCATCCGGTGCGGTCGAACTCGAAAATAAAGATGGTGAGTTGTTCAAAGCCAATGGGCAGAGGGTAAAACAATATCTGGGCCTCCCGGAGGAGGTACATGTTCTGTCTTTGGTGTATCTTGATGAAGTCTGAGTAATCAAGACACCTGCGTCGTGCCGCGACGTTAAATCAGGCGCTGTATGGGAGGCAACCCATAGATTGTTGTTGTATTATAGTTTTAGAAAATTTGATTTGTTAGAAATGGTTAATTTGTGCGTTGAGTGTGCAGGTACAAAAAGGTGGAAGTAACAGCACGATTCTGTCTACGAGTGACGGTTCCAGTTGACGGACCGTCACGCCTACGACGGCCCGTCACACGGACCGTCACATGTTGACAGAATCTTCACACCCACTGCTTGGTACTGAGGGTATGAGTGACAGACCATCACGGACTTGGTGGACCGTCATTTCAGGCCGTCACCCACGAGACTCACAAGGGCTCACTGCCTAATTGTGACGCACAACGTGACGGACCGTCAAGTAGTTGACGGACCGTCACACCAGGCCACCGCATCAGGTAAGTTTTTTTTTTTTTAAAAAAATTCTTGGGCAACCCGACCCAAGACCAAACCGACCCGCCCGGTTATATATTAAATCATCTTCACCTTCATCCCACTCATATTATACTCTCAAGCTCCAACCCTCCATTAAAACAATAATCCTCTTTTCCCCAAGCAAAGTCCAAATCCCTATTGTCCTTTCTCCACCTTGTCCAAAACGCAAGAAACCAACAAATTCCCGCTAAGTTGTCCATCAGTTCACATAGATCAAAAGGGAATAGCGATTTCTTCTCACTAACAAAATCAAGGTATGATTCTAAACTCTTCCTCGTTGAAATCATTGAGTAGCACCGTACGAATTATCAGAGTAACTTGTTGGGTTTGTATAGTTGTGAAATTGTGATAATGTAATTGTTGTGGGCTATGAGAGGGTGTTATTGTTGTTTGAAATCGTAGTGTGACATGGGTGAAGTCTTGAGTAACCCATGAAATCAAATACATGATGGGTGGTGACTTTGGGAAACCAAATCCCACAAACAAGGAGAAAACCCGTAATCGAGCACAAGGTGTTCGAGGAAATTCCTCAAAGAGAGTGAAAACACGCTGTCTCAACTTGACGGTTGGCACGACGGCCCGTCACACATGTGAAGAACCGTCAGTTAAACCGTCAGGTTGAAACAGTTCACTGTCTTAGAGTGATGGTCGGTGTGACGGTCCGTCACTCATGTGACGGACCGTCACCCATACCGTCACTCCAAGACAGTGGTGACAGTTTAGTATATCCTTTTCTCATGTGTTCGAACTTGTTCTCGTGCAGGTACATGGCCCCCAAACAACAACCGCCTCGCGGTCAAGCACAAAAGAAGAAAGAAAGAATCGCTATAACTCGGACCCTAATTGATGAATCGAGTAGCAACGACGAAGCAGTTGCAGCCCCGACTTACCAAACTAGGCTAGTTAAACGAAGAACCACCCAAGTCTCCCAATCTGAAGAGGAGAGTGGGTCATCTAACAGTGAGTCGGGGAGCGGTAGTGGATCGGATGAAAGTGGTAGCTCCAGCCCCAATCCGGAGGATGTAGGTGGTCCTGAAACTACCAACATTGCAGGGAGTGCACCCATGGACAGAGAGTCGATCCGGTGGGCATTTAAGGATGCTCAGAAGCACTATCTTGACGGTCTTACCAAAACGATGTCGAGAAGCCACAAAAGACCGATGGCTGAAGAAGTGCAAATCATGACCACAGATCTGCCTGAATACCCAGTTCTTCAGGCACAGTTTCAAAGGTATCAGCTCGAGTAGATGAGTTCGCCCCCGGGATTCTATTATCCAGAACTAGTCCGGGAATTCTATGCCAACTATTTGGCACTGTTGGAGAGCAAATGTGAGCCAGGAAAAGGTGTTAAATCAGCACCAAGGTAGGACAGGGTGCCAGTTCGGGGTAAACAAGTGGAAATCTCACGGGAAATGATCAACAGAGTCCTCTTTGGCCCTGAATAAATCCCTCCACCTGATATGCCAGAGTTTCATGACAAGATTTCCAACGCCTACTCACAGAGACGATGGTTAGCCCGAACATTGACTGATGGCTCACCATCTTGGCTAACTCTGAGGGGACGGATATCGAAGCAATCACTAAGCTTCGTAGCCAAGTTTTGGTGGGCGGTTGTGCGGTTCAGGTTATTTCCAACAGGAGGAGACAATAATTTGGATGAGGGAAGAGCCATCCTTGTGGCAAGCTTGATAGCCGGGTACGTTATCAACTTCAGAATGATAATTGCAGACGAGATGCGGACCAGGGCCATAAAAACTACTTCGTCTTTGCCGTTCCCGTGTCTAGTGACTGAGTTATGCAGGCGTGCAGAGGTGCCAATATGGGATGGTATTGATAAGAAAGTGACAACGTCATCAAAGCAGAATATTGACAAATCAAAGGATGACACTAAATTTGAAATGAGGATTCATAAGCCTCAGATCTTCGAAGAGCCAACAACAACCACCTCCGAGGCAACCGACACCCCATCAGGCACAGAAATGCCACTTGCAGTGTTTGATCCGAAAACTTCACAGACATCGAGAGCTACTGCTGAAAGCTCTGGCACTGCGGCAAGACCTCCTCTACCACCAGAATATCACATGAACCCCCGAAATTTTGCCAAAATGGTGCAAAAGCAGAAACAGTTGGATAAACAAATTGACGCATGGACGGACTTGTTTAAACCCACCATTGATGAAGCAATACGGGAGGCTCTGAAGCAATTTGAGGGGCTGCGCGCAAGGGTCGATGCGATGGAAACCCGGATGGATGCAAGGCTAAACGAAATGAGCATCCCGGACCTGGCGAGATTTGATGTGGAGCTAAAGAAGGTGAAAAATGATATCACAGTCCTCAAGTAAGAAAAAACGCTTTATGGGGACACTTCAGAGTTCGTGGACTTGGACGAAGAAACCACGATAGTGGATTTGATGGGTCGGCCACTGAAAATTAGTGAACCCCAAGCAGGTGAAAGTGGGGTAAAGAAATCAAAGAAGAGGAAGCACAAAAAGATATCAGCTGAGGAGGACGAGTTAGAGGTCGCGAAACAGCGGTCGGTAATAGATGAGCAACTGCGATAGGAAGGAGTGCATGTCCAAGCAGGTGGGGCATCTTCCAGTGCAGTACTGGAGTCTGAAAAGACCCCAGATGTTGATGAGCCGCGTACGGAAACCTAGGTTTCCCAGGTACCCCTATTCCTTTATTCGGAATATCTGTTTCCTAGAGCATTGAGGACAATGCTAAATTCTTTTGTTAGGGGTAGGAGTACCACCACCGGAGGTTTTTGTTGCCGTGTTTCTTTTCCTCCGGTGTGCTATCTAGTAGAACTGGCATGTTTAGGTTATCGTTTAAATTTTAAAATTATGTTGTGATGTCAATTATGTTGTGATGTCCGTAGCAAGCATGGCTTTTTGAAAATTGAACTAAAAGGAGACCCCTCTGAAAATTTTGATTAAATTTTGATTTTGTACTTAGGTTTGAAATAATTGACTGTTCTGGATCCTTGAATGTCATTGTGTGGTTATGATTGAAATAAGTATGCTTAAGCCAAACTGTTGTTTTGATAGTTGGTAGTTGTATGGTTTCTTGGTGCCAAGTGTGTGTGAGCGTATTGTTATAAATTCTTACTCTGTGCATGCATCTAGAACTTGCCCGGTCTATTTTGTTAAGTTTGAAGTTGGTTGCTTAGGAAAGGATCACAGGCCCTTTTTGTGTGCAGTCCACTTAGCCTATAAGACCGTCCAAATGCAAATAATCCCTTTTGAACCCTGTTTGAGCCATAATTGACCCTATTCTTTCAATAACCTGTCACCGTTCCTTTTCAACTTTGAATCCCTGTTTTGGCCCTGGTCCTTCCTTGGACATCGTGCACCTCAACTCAGGCAATCAACCTAAGTTGAGGGTGGCTACTATAGAGGCAAATGATAAGAAAAATAGGATGGATAAGATTGGTTATGAATAGAATGAAAATTTCGAGTGTGTGCTTATAAAAAAAGAAGAAAAAAAATGAAAAAGAGGTGAAAAAGAATTGTCAAAATAAAGAAGCCGCACCTGTAGCTAGAAAGAATGGAATAAAAAGGCGAAAAAGGATGAACGAAGTATAGTTAAGTGAAAATAGTAGGTCGGTGATTCCAAGGAAGGTTTAGTCACTATTCCCCAAACGTATCCTACCTGCACCCGAAGCCTCATTACAAGCCAAAACAAGTCCTGTAGTGATCCTGAGGGACTTTCTGAAAAACTAAAATAGAATAGCAAGGGCAAGCTTATGGCATCGCATGTGCATTGTTTGAAATCGTTTATGAGTGTGAGCGCCTTACCTAGTCCCAAATCTTATGTGTGGGACTTCTTTGTGGTGAGGGCACCAAGATCTCTGTATTATCGATTGACTGTTGGGATAGCTGTTGTGTGTTTATGTAGAATATTCTATCATATCAGAATGACATGTTTGGATCCTTGCAAGTGAGCGTTTCATACATTTGTGTGCTACCGGGGGGCTTGATTTAAATTGAAAACTGTTGAGTGGCCATGATTTGCTAAGGATTTGTGTTTGTATTCTTAGTTGAGTCGTCAGTTTATTTTGTGTCATGTTGTTTGAGGACAAGTGAACATTTTAAGTTGAGGGTGTTGATGTGCCTGGATTCTAAGGCACATTTGACGCCTTTAACTAAGAATACTCGCAAGTTTTCGAGCAACTTTTGTGTCTTTTGATGTTTTTATGTTGTATTTGCAGGAAATGTAGACAAGGATAAAAAGGAAGTAAAAATACTCAAGCTAAGTAACAAAGGTTGAACTTGAACGGAGGACCTGACGGCTCGTCACACAGGTGACTGACCGTCAGGAGAGCCACCAAACCTGGCAGCAGCTAAAGGAGCCACTGGATAGCGGCGACGGTTGGCATGATGGCCCGTCACACCTTTGACGGACCGTCAGCCAAGCTGTCAAGTGAGAGCTCAAGGAGAGCCGACACTGGATAGCAGCGATGGTTGGCGTGACGGCCCATCACACCTTTGACTAACCGTCAGCCAAGCTGTCAAGTGGGAGCTAAAAGATGGCACGCACTGGATAGTGGCGACGGCTGTGAGTGACGACCTGTCACAGTGGCGATAGTCCGTCAGGCGACTCGTCAAATACCACGCGGATTCCAAAAATCCTATTTTTGGACTTTATTTCCTGGACTACTATAAATACCCTGTGTTAGGTTTATTTTATTCATTGATTACCCAATAGTTCTAGGATATTTTTAGTCGACTTTTGAGCGAGTTTTTGGAGAGAAAACACGACACTACACGTTTTTCTTCTTCATCATCTTGTTCTTCCATTGTTCTTGGGATCTTGGTTTTCTTGTTCTTGGATATTTGAAGCTTGTGTTCATTATATTGTAAGAATCTTTTCTCTTTATTATGAATATGATTTTCTTCTCTTCTCCTAATAGCATGAGTAACTAACTTCCCACAACTAGGGTTGTGGGAGCCATGGCAAAAGTAGCAATATAGATTTCGGGTAGCGTCAGGTTCAATATTTATGTTGTCACGTTGTTAATCATTCATTATTAACGTTTTCTAGTGGTTGCAAACATTAGAACATGCCTAGGTTTAATTTGCTTGAGTAAAGAGATTAAAACCGGGAAATTTGATTAACTACGAGGATTCGAGACCACCACTTCTCGTCTTATGATTAATGTTGTAACTAGATTAATCTACTTGATGTTTAGGATTGAAATATAAAAGCTCACCTTTTCAAGTTCGAGAGAATTGAAAAGGAAATTCGTCTATTTGGTTGAGAAACGTTTAGATGATACCATTAATTCAATCACATCGTGACATGCATATAGAAAGAACCCAGTTAAGCTTTGTGTCGACATTGTAACGACGCCATGGTGAACACTTCCCTAGTCCACTCTCATATTGATTATTCATCGTACATTATTATTTGTTTTGATCAAATATTGTTCACACAAACCCCCTATTTACCGGAAACTATTGATTACTAGTCATCTAATTCACTAACGACTTAATTTGCACCTTATTCCCTGTGGGATCGACCCCGACCTCTGTTGGGTTCTATATTTGACGACGACCACTTACGCTTCGTAATTGGAGTTGTAATTTGGGCGTATCAAAGGCAATGGGAGGAAAAGCACCAAAAACAATTTTTACTGATTAAGCTCCTGCAATAGCTTTTGCCATTAAAGAAGTTTTTCCTGACATGTGCCATAGACTATGTGAATGGCATATTGACCGAAATGCTCAAAAGAATATACCGCAACTTTACTTTAAGTCAAGATTTCGACGTTGTTTTGATACTGATCTCTTATGAAGGTGCAATTCGGAATCAAAATTTTGAGTTAGTATGGCAGAAAATGATAAGTGAATGGGATTGTGCAAGTAATACTTGACTTCAAAAGCTATACTGGCGCAGCGAAGATGTATAGAGATCTGAGGCAGCTTTACTGGTGAGGTGGTATGAAGCAGGACGTGGCAGAGTTTGTATCTTGGTGCTTGAACTGTCAGCAGGTGAAGTTTGAGCACATGAGACCAGGTGGCTTGATGCAGCGACTTCCCATTCCTGAGTGGAAGTGGGAAGGTATTACCATGTACTTTGTTGTTGGTTTGACTCGTACTACTCAGAGGTTTGATTCTATTTGGGTGATCATGGATAGGCTGACCAAGTCTGCGCATTTATTTCCAGTTCAGACTTTCTACGGGGTAGAGAGGTTAGCTCAGATCTACATTCGTGAGATTGTACGGTTGCACTGGGTCCCAGCTTCTATCATTTTAGACCGCGACATTCAGTTCACATCTCATTTTGGAGAGCTATACCGAGGGATTTGGGTACGGAGGTTCAGCTTAGGACTGCATTCCACCCTCAGACAGATGGCCAGTCTGAGAGGACCATTCAGGTCCTAGAGGACATGCTTCAGGCCTGTGTACTTGAGTTTGGAGGTTCATGGGATCTGTTTGTGGCTTTGGCTGAGTTTGCGTATAATAATAACTTTCATTCCAGCATTGGCATGGCACCTTTCGAGGCTTTGTATGGTAGGCATTGTAGATCGCCGATTGGTTGGTTTGATGGGTTAGAGTCCAGACCGCAGAGTACAGATTTGCTTGGAGATTCTTTGGACCGAGTCCATTTGATCCAGAATAGACTTAGAGCGGCCCAGAGTAGGTAGAAAAGCTATGCTGATTGTAGACTTTGTGCCTTGGAGTTCAACGTTGGTGACCTAGTTTTCCTTCGTGTATTGCCCGTGAAGGGCATGATGAGATTTGGTCGGAGGGGCAAGCTTAGCCCCAGGTTCATTGGTCCGTTTGAGATTCTGCAGAGAGTTGGTAGTGTTACCTACATGTTAGCCTTGCCTCCGATGTTTTCATCTATTCACCTAGTGTTTCATATCTAGATGTTGCGCCGGTATATACCAGATGAGTCTCATGTATTGCATTGGGATTTGGTCCAATTGGATGAGAGGTTATCATTTGTTGAGGAGCCGATAGCTATTTTGGCCAGAGATATCACAAGGTTGAGATCTAGGGAGATTCCGGTTGTAAAAGTTCAGTGGAGGCACCACCCGATCGAGGAGGCTACTTGGGAGACCGAGATTAAGTTGCATGCTCAACATCCGCAGTTGTTCGAGCCTTCAGGTACTCCCTTCTTCTTGACTTTTGGGGACGAAAGTCATTTTAGTAGTGGATGTTGTGATGACCCTTTCGGTGATCTTTGTGTTTTTGCATTTATTGCACTGTTAGAGCCTTCTTGTAGCGGCCCCAAGTCATTTATGGCTTGCTGGGACCGGTGGTTCGGTGCCTTGGCCGTTTTGACCATTTGCCTGTTTAGAGCTAAAACTTAGAATATCATTGACTTTGGTCAACATTCTTAGCTAACCTGCTCAGAATTGAATTCTTACAGTTCCGTTAGCTCTGGAGCGATGAGTTTGGTTTAGTTGGACCTTTAGTTGAGGCCTGGGAACTTCTGGTGTGGGTCTTGTGTGGTTTTCTCAGTTTTCAAGCTATTTGGAGTGGAAAGTGCAACTTTAGGTGACTTTCGATGATCGGAGTGTCGGATTCTAAATCCGACAATTCCATCAGCTCCGAAATGTTGAGTTTGGGCTAGAAAGGTGGTAGGTTGGGGTTCCGGGTGAGCCGGTCTCATTTCAAGCCTTTTAGTTCCTTTTCGTTAGTGTTGACTTGGGTCAACATTTCTCCGAAATGACCTCGCATGGGAGTTACGTTGATTCCGCTGAGTCCAAAAAGTTGTTTCCGCTCTATTAGCATTATTGGTTTTTGAATATCGGTTTTCGATTGTGCCCGAAACACCCCGTGGAGTATTAGAGAAATTACAGAAAATAGTTGCAGGCCAGGATTCAGCGCAATCGCGCCAAGGCCAGCGTGATCGCGCCTCAGCACCTGCCAGCCTTCAGCGTGATCGCGCCATCCCAGCGCGATAGCGCTGAGGCGCTGGCCTAGCGCCGATGGCGCTAGTCATTTTCCAGCAGCTATATAAAGCTGGGAGTTCATTTTTCCAGCATTCTCACTCACGTTTTCTCACGCTAAACTCTAAATTCTCTCTAACAATTTGCTCTATATTGATTCCAAGCCTTGGGAAGTCGATTGTGGGTGGATTTTACGTACTTCTTCGTCGTTTGGTAAGCTCCCTCTTCTCTTGAAATTTCTTAAAACCTCCATTGATGCCCTTCACTAAGCTTGAGTTTTTGCTTGTGAATTCTGGCTGTCCAGTTGGTGCAAGCTCGTGGGAGTGGTAGATTATCCTTCTTGACTCAGGTTTTCGCCTTTGTGGTAAGTAATTCTTGCCCAATTTCTATTTTATTTTCCAGAATTCCACTCCTTAAACCCCAACGTTTGCGGGCTATTTTTTGATGCTCATTTCCTTGGCCATTTGTGCTAAAATTTGGAGCATGCCTCCTTGGCATCATTAGGGTCGTTCTGGTTCTTTTCATTTTGGGTTTTGGGTTGTGGGCCCCGCGGGCTCGCTTTTGACCCGGCTACAATTGTAGCAATATGGGTATCATAGGACTTGTCTTAATTTCTTATCCGTGAATTTGATAGTTTGATTCTCGTTCGGAGCTTCTCGGAGCAGGTTACGACTTAACTCACTAGACTTCTCATTTATCGGGTAAACTTGTACTAGTTGGCATCCTTGGGTTGGGTTATTAGGTTGGTACCACAGACCCTGACCGCTTTTCCATGATCTCTTTTGTCCTTTCCTCCGTTGCGTGTAGTATTCTCGTTAATTGATATTATTACCCTTGTGGTAATATGAGGGCTTGTTGACTCTGGAACATAGACGGTGGGATCATTGGGAATTTCCATGAGTCCCAAACATAGAATTATCTTGCTAGGCTGGTTATGCTTGCTGAGTAGCTTTGGAGCCTGTGCAGGGCCTATAGGTTGATTGTGAGCTGCGGGGAGGCTATTGTGTGTTTGATCATTCCATTTTCATGCATACAGAGAGGTTTTCCATGTTTTACTACGATTTTGCTTCGGGCCTTCTGGAACTATTTTCTAAACTTTGCATGGCCCGGGGGGCTCGTTTTCGACGAAAATGAATTGGAAATGGTTTTGACTTGTCTTGTGCATCCTCTTTGGGTAAGGAAAGTTTTAAAAGGAATTTTTATCTATAGTTCCACCTTTTTGGGCTCGACGGAGTCGGGTGCCTTACTTTTATACTATAGCATCCAGGGTGTTACTGGACTAGGCGGGGCCGAGTACTAGAGATTTTGGGCTTACTGTTTTAGACCTGGATACCTTCCAGGCAGCTTTACTTGGGGATTGTTTTGAGGATGCAGGTCATCTAGTATGTTGGTCGGGGGCCTCCATGGAACTTGTAATTCCGGACAAGAAGTTGCGAGCTGCCGGTGCCGAAGGGAGGGTATACGATGCAGTAGTGGTATACAGGTGGGACCTTCCATGGATCCTGTCTTCTGGGCCTTATAGGTCACCGAAAGTGGGTGACATACGGTACTTGGATCACTTTTACTTAGCATGGCATCATATCATTCATCTGCATGAGGTACCATCCTTGTCTGTTGATTGTTGATTGTACGCTCTGGTAGTATGGGATGCTGGAGGGTTTGTTTTCACTTCTTTGCGTTCCTCAATTGTATGGGTGGCCAAGGGACTGTAAGTAGAGTCGTATCATCATTAATTCTCTCTTGAGTGTGAGGTTGGTTACAACGAGGCTGTTGGTTTCTCGATTGAAATGGTCGCGATTAACGCCGTCAGTGCTTGGTTATAGTGGGGCTGTTGGTTTCTAGAATGAGATTGTGGTGATTAGTATGGTTATTGTTTACTGTTTCCGAGCATATCTACTTTACACTTCTCTCCCATTCCTTATACCTGAGGTTAGCGGTATACCGTCCATTTCTATCTTATGCATATATACTGTTGTTGCGAGGATCCCATGTGCGTCGTTACTACTTTCACCTATGTTTTCCATGTATATACTCTCTTTGCTAGCCTTGCTTGTTGCTTTTTGTTGTCTTCCCTCTGGGCTAGTTCCTGTGTACTTTACCATTTATTGCCATGACTATTTACTTCTATTCTGTCTGCTATTGCTCTTTTACGCTATATGTGCCCAGTCGACCTATGATACCTACTGGGTACCTTATTCTTCGCATTTGGTGCTTACTCTACCCCCATGCATCTTCTAGTGTAGATCCTGGTGAGGGCTACCGTCGTTAGAGCGCCGAAAATTTGTGCGGGCAACTATTTTTGGATCATCCAGGCTGAGGGTGAGCTCTTGGTATTCAGAGCTTGACTTTAGTTTATCCTCAATGTATTTTGTACTCTTGTAGTTTCAGAGACATCATGTATATATTTCTTTTGTACCTTTGTACTCCTGTTGTAGTTTGGCTCTTATACACTATGATACCAGGTTTTGGGTTGGTTTAGCTTCCGTATTGTATTTATATTACTCCGGTTATCTATTTTATTCATTTTGTTCCCTTGCTTCCGCTTATTTATTTGTTCTTCCGCTTAAATTGTTAGAAGGTAGCCCATTACTAACCATTCCAGGCTACGGGGATTGGTTCGCCTACTAGGGGGTTATAGATGCCATTATGACTGAGAAATCGGGTCGTGACAGCATGGTATCAGAGCCCCAGGTTCACCGGTGTCATCGGTATAAGAGCTAATTTCTAGTAGAGTCCTGCAGATCCGGGCGGATACATCCGTGCTCAATCTTCGGGAGGCTATAGTGATATCTTAGGGAAATGGAGTTTTCTTGCTTCTCTTTCGTGTGTAGTATCCTTGAAGGTTCCTGGAAATCTCATTTGTTTTGGTTCACTCTTTCGTAGATGGTTCGTACGAGATCATCAGCTTCAGGCGGAGGAGAGCCTCCTTCCCCTGCACCTCCAACTCCAGCTAGGGGTCGGGCTGGTCGCAAGGGCAAGGCTAGAGGTCATCCCAGAGCAGCGGTGCCTGCTAGGGCTGGTAGGGTTGATATAGAGCCGGAGTATGACTACGAGCCAGAGTTAGCTCCAGAGCATCAACATGTGGACCCGGGGATGACCCAGGTACCACCAGCTCCAGTGACAGTTCCAGCATCAGTTTCTATGCCAGCTTCAGGCCCAGCTCAGTCTTCAGATGTTTGGGGTCTACTTGTTCAGCTCTTGGGTATGATTGGGGAGCATCCTTCTGAGGTAGCACAGACATCCGCTTAGGGGGAAGCCCTGGGTGTTAAGAGTTTAGGAGCGCAACCTGTTACTGCGGCTCCCCATGCTGAGGTTGTTCTAGTCCCATTATTTGCCCAGCCTCTTGCTCCCCTCCCTGCCATGAAAGATGGGGAGCAAAAGGCCTTGGGTAGGTTTCTGAGATTGGCACCACCGAGATTTACTAGTATACAGGGTCAGGACCCCCATGATTTTATCACCACCTGTGAGAAGATATTGCATCACTTAGGGTTATTAGAGACTCACAGGGTTGGCTATGTGAGAAGATATTGCATCACTTGGGGTTATTAGAGACTCACGGGGTTGGCTAGACTTTATATCAGCTGGAGGGTCCGGCAAAGTTATGGTGGAGAGCACAGGTTGCTTGCAGGCCTTCTACATCACCTCTTTTGACCTGGTCCAAGTTCTATGAGGCCTTTATGGCCAAGTTCTTGCCACAGAGCGACAAAGAGCATCGGAGGGAGGAGTTCACTAGACTTTCCCAGCATTCTATGACTGTCTCAGAGTACGAGACCCGTTTCCATCAGCTTTCTCCATTTGGGGCCATAATTATACCTACTGAGGTTGACAGGGTTCATAGATTTGTTTGGGGGCTGCGGAGAGAGTTCAGAGAGCCTGCAGAGGTACTAGTTGCTAGCGGTCGGTTATTTCAGGACATTCTGGACTATGCCCGTACAGTTGAGGATTCACGTCGTCATGACACCGGGGCAAGGGATAAGATGCTCCGACATCAGGGGGTTACAATGGTTCTAGGCATGGTGGTAGAGGTTCCAGCCAGTGGGGCCGAGGTTATCAACCACAACAGTATCAGGGTCAGTCTAGTCTACCAGTTTAGGATTCACTTCAGGCTCTGGGTTCTCAGTTTGAGCAGGGTCAGAGTAGTCAACATGGTCACAATAGTCAGTCTGCGAGGGGTACTGCTTCTGGGGCATCGGGCCAAGGTGGCCACATAGGTTTAGCGGGTCCATCTTGATAGGGTGGGTCGTCAGGGCCGTGCTATGAGTGTGGTGTTAGTTTTCATTTTGCCAGAGATTTCCCCTAGCGGGGTACAACCTGTTATGAGTGCGGAGTTGGTGGCTATTATGCTAGAGATTTTCCCTAGCGGGGTACGATTCAGCCTTTTCACCCTGTTTAGCCACCAGCTCGAGAAGGCGGTGGTCAAGGTAGAGGTGGTGATCCGCATGGTAGAGCAGGTTGTAGGGATGGCGGTCGGGCAGGTGAAGGTCGTCGTCAGTTCTATATGGTCCAGGGGAGACCGAAGGTAGAGGCCTCGGATGCTGTGATCACAAGTACTATTTTTGTATGTCGTCAGCCAGCTTATGCTTTGTTTGATCCTAGATCCACTTATTCATATATATCTGCCTACTTTCTGCCTTGTTTGGGGTTGGCTAGTGAGACATTGTCTGCGCCTATTTCTATTTTTACCCCAGTAGGAGATTCTTTAGTAGTGGATCAGATTGTGAGATCCTGTGTGATATCTGTTGGTGATTTGGATACTTGGGCTGACTTGATGATTCTTGATATGTTAGACTTTGATATGATACTGGGCATTGTCTAGTTATCCCCTCACCGTGCGGTTTTGGATTGTTATACCAAGACCGTTACCATAGCCATGCCCAGTGTATCCCTAGTAATGTGGCAGGGTTCTATTAGCCATTCACCGTCTTGGATTATCTCTTGTATTTGAGCTAGGAAGTTGATTTCTAGTGGGTGTTTAGCTTATCTAGTATATGTCTGAGATGCTAGTGTTGACCCTACGTCTCCTAAGTCTGTTCCTGTGGTTAGAGACTTCCTAGATGTGTTTCCTACCGACCTGCCAGGACTTCCACCTAAGAGGGATATTGATTTCGCCATTGAATTAGAGCCAGGCACCAGGCCCATTTCTATTCCTCCCCATCGTATGGCTCCTACTAAGTTGAGAGAGTTTAAGGAGCAGCGACCGAGTGTGTCTCCTTGGGGTGCTCCTGTTCTCTTCGTGAAGAAGAAGGATGGGTCGATGCGAATGTATATTGATTATCGGCAGTTGAATAAGGTGACAGTGAAGAATAGGTATCCGATGCCGAGGATTGATGACCTATTTGATCAGCTTCAGGGTTTTGCCGTGTTTTCAAAGATTGATTTGAGCTCCGGCTATCATCAGTTGAGGATTAGGGCAGAGGACATCCCTAAGACAGCATTCAGGACACGTTATGACCATTATGAGTTCCTAGTGATGTCTTTTGGGTTAAATAATACCCCGCAACCTTTATGGACTTGATGTACAGGGTACTTAGCCCGTACTTGTATATGTTCATGATAGTCTTCATTGATGACATCTTGGTATACTCGAGGAGTAGAGATGAGCATGAGCAACACTTGAGGACTATACTTCAGACTTTGAGAGCTCACCGGCTTTATGCAAAGTTCTCAAAGTATGAGTTTTGTATTAATTCAGTTTCATTCCTAGGACACGTGGTGTCTAAGGATGGGATTAGAGTGGATCCGGGTAAGATTTTTGCGGGTCATGATTGGCCTAGACCTACCACTCCTACTGAGGTCTGTAGCTTTGTTGGGCTATCCGGGTACTACAAGCGATTTGTTGAGGGATTTTCTTCCATACCAGCACCCTTGACTATGCTGACTAGGAAGGATGTTCCATTCCAGTGGTCTGATCAGTGTGAGGATAGCTTCCAGAGGCTTAAGGCCTTATTAACTTCATCTCCAATTCTGAATTTGCCGGTTAGGGGTCAGGGTTCTCCGTGTATTGTGATGCTTCAGGGGTTGGTCTTGGTTGTGTGTTGATGCAGCAGGGTCGAGTGATATCATACACATTGAGGAAACTGAAGGTTCACGAGCGCAACTACCCCACTCACGACTTAGAGTTGGAGGCACTATCTCTATGGAGTTTATTATGAGATATTCACCGACCATCGTAGTCTTCAGTACATTACGAGTCAGCGCAAGCTGTACTCGAGGTAGAGGAGATGGGTTGAGTTGCTGAAGGACTATGATTTCACTATTTTATACCATCCGGGCAAGGCAAATGTGGTGGCGGATGCCTTGAGTTGGAAGGTGGTGAGTATGGGCAGTCTAGCTTCACTTTCAGTTTCTGAGCGACCGTTATCCTTGGTCATCCAGTCCTTGGCTAACCATTTGGTTAGGCTTGACTTATCGGATCCCAGCAAAGTTCTGACCAGTGTTGAGGTTCGCTCTACTCTAGTTGGTCAGATTCAGAGCCAGTAGTTTGAGGATCAGAGTTTGTGTGACCTTCGTGACCAGGTAGTTCGGGGTGAGGCCAGCCGAGCTACTTTGGGTTCTGATGGTATTTGAGGTTTGAGGGTTGACTTTGTGTTTCGAGAGTTGGTGATTTAATACAGTTGATACTCTATGAGGCACATTGTTCCAGAAACTCCATTCATCCTAGCGCAACAAAGATGTATAGAGATCTGAGGCAGCTTTACTGGTGGGTTGGTATGAAGCGGGACGTGGCAGAGTTTGTATCTCGGTGCTTGAACTGTCAGCAGGTGAAGTTCGAGCACATGAGACCGGGTGGCTTGATGCAGCGACTTTCCATTCCTGAGTGGAAATGGGAAGGTATTACCATGGACTTTGTTGTTGGTTTGCCTCATATTACTCGGAGGTTTGATTCCATTTGGGTGATCATAGATAGGTTAATAAGTCAGTGCATTTCTTGCAGGTTCAGACTTCTTACGGGGCAGAGAGGTTAGCTCAAATCTGCATTCGTGAGATTGTACGGTTGCACGGGGTCCCAACTTCTATCTTTTTAGACCGCAACACTTAGTTCACATCTCAGTTCTGGAGAGCTATACAGATGGATTTGGGTACGGAGGTTCAACTTAGTACTGCGTTCCACCCTCAGACAGATGGCCAGTCCGAGAGGACCATTCAGGTCCTGGAGGACATGCTTCGGGCCTGTGTACTTGACTTTGGAGGTTCATGGGATCAGTTTGTGCCTTTGGCTGAGTTTGCGTATAATAATAGCTTTCATTCGAGCATTGGCATGGCACCTTTCGAGGCTTTGTATGGTAGGCATTGCAGATAGCCATTGGTTGGTTTGATGGGTTAGACTCTAGACCGCAGTGTACAGATTTGCTTAGAGATTCCTTGGACTGAGTCCGTTTGATCCAAGAAAGACTTAGAGCCGCCCAGAGTAGGCAGAAGAGCTACGCTGATCATAGACTTCGTGCCTTGGAGTTCAGTGTTCTTGACCTAGTTTTCCTTCATGTATCGCCCATGAAGGGCGTGATGAGATTTGGTCAGAGGGGCAAGCTTAGCCCCAAGTTCATTGTGCCGTTTGAGATTCTGCAGAGGGTTGGTAGTGTTGCCAACATGTTATCCTTCCCTCCGATGTTTTCAGCTATTCACCCAGTGTTTCATGTCTCGATGTTGCGCCGGTATGTACCAGATGAGTCTCATGTGTTGCATTGGGATTCAGTCCAGTTGGATGAGAGGTTATCATTTGTTGAGGAGCCGATAGATATTTTTGCCAGAGATATCAGGAGGTTGAGATCTAGGGAGATTCCAGTTGTGAAAGTTCAATGGAGGCACCGTCTGGTCGAGGAGGCTACTTATGAGATCGAGAGTGAGTTGCGTGCTCAGTATGCGCAGTTGTTCGAGCCTTCAGGTACTCCCTCTCTCTTGACTTTCGGGGATGAAAGTCTTTTTAGTAGTGGATGTTTTGATGGCCCTTTTGGTCATCTTTGCATTTTCATATTTATTGCACTGTTAGAGCCTTCCTGTAGCGGACCCAAGTCATTTATGGTTTTCATGGACTGGTGGTTCGGTGCCCTGGCCGTTCGTTTGGTTATTTTGACCGTTTTCCTGTTTTAGAGCTTAAACTTAGAATATCATTGACTTTCGTCAACATTCTTAGCTAACGTGCTCAAAATTTAATTCTGACAGTTCCGTTTGCTCCAGAGCGATGAGTTTGGTCTGGTTGGAACTTTAGTTGAGGCCTGAGAACTTTCGGTGTGGGTCTTGTGTGGTTTTCTCAATTCTCAGGTCATTTGGAGTGGAAAGTGCAACTTTGGGTGACTTTCAATGATCGGAGTGTCGGATTCAAAATCCGACTATTCCATCAGCTCCGTAATGTTGAGTTTGGGGTAGAAAGGTGGTTGGTTCAGGTTCTGGGTGAGCTGGACTCATTTTGAGCCTTTGAGTTCCGTTTCGTTAGTGTTAACTTGGGTCAATATTTCTCCGAAACAACCTCGTATGGGAGTTTCATTGATTCCGTTGAGTCCGGAACGTTGTTTCCACTCTATTATCCCTGAATTTGATAGTTTGATTCTCATTTGGAGCTTCTCGGAGCAGCTCGGCCTCAGATATCGTCGTTCCCGCAGCTTGTTGTCGGACGACAGGTAGGTTACGGCTTAACTCCCTAGACTTCACATATATCGGGTAAAATTGTACTAGTTGGCATCCTTAGGTTGGGTTATTAGGTTGGTACCACAGACCCTGACCACTTTTCTATGATCCATTCCGTCTTTTCCTCCGTTGCGTGTAGTATTCTCGTTAATTGATATTATTACCATTGTGGTCCTGTGAGGCCTTGTTGACTCTGGAACATAGACGGTGGGATCAATGGGAATGTCCGCGAGTCCTGGACATAGAATTATTCTGCTAGGCTAGTTATTCTTGCTGAGTAGCTTTGGAGCCTGTGCATGGCCGATACGTTGATTGTGTGCTGTGGGGTGGCTATTGTATGTTTTATCATGCCATTTCCATGCATATAGAGAGGTTTTTCCACGTTTTACTATGGTTTGGCTTTGGGCCTTCCGGAACTATTTTCTAAACTTTGCATGGCCCGGGGGACCCATTTTTGACGAAAATGAATTGTAAATGGTTTTGACTTGTCTTGTGGATCCTCTTGGGGTAAGGAAAGTTTTAAAAGGCATTTTTATCTATAGTTCCACCTTTCTGGGCTCGACGGGGTCGAGTGCCTTACTTTTATACTACATCATTCGGGGTGTTGCTGGACTAGGCGAGGCCGAGTACTAGTTCTTTTGGGCTTACTATTTTAGACCTGGATACCCTCCAGGCAACTTTACTTGGGGATTGATTTGAGGATGCGAGGATCTAGTATGTTGGTCGGGGGCCTCCATGGACCTTGCCATTTCAAACCAAAAGCTGCAAGCTGCGGGTGCCGGAGAGAGGATATACGGTGCAATAGTGGTATACGAGTAGGACCTTCTATGGATCCCATCTTATGGCCCTTATAGGTCACCAAAAGTGGGTGACATACGGTACTTGGATCACTTTTACTTAGCATGACATCATATCATTCATCTGCGTGAGGTACCACCCTTGTCTGTTAATTGTTGATTGTACGCTCCAGTAGTATGGGATGTCAGAGGGTTTGTTTTAACTTGTTTGCATTTCTCGGTTGTATGGGCGGCCAAGGGACTGTAGGTAGAGTCTTATCATCATTAATTCTATCTTGAGTGTGAGGTTGGTTACAGCGGGGCTGTTGGTTTCTGGATTGAGATGGTCGCGATTAGCGTGGTCAGTGCTTGGTTACAACAGGGCTGTTAGTTTCTGGAATGAGATTGTGGTGATTAGTGTGGTTATTGCTTACTGTTTCCGAGCATGTCTACTTTACACTTCTCTCCCATTCCTTATACTTGAGGTTGCCGGTATACCATCCATTTCTAGACTTATGCATATATACTGTTGTTGCGAGGATCCCAGGTGAGTCGTTACTACTTTCACCTGTGTTTTCCATGTATATACTCTCTTTGCTAGCCTTGCTTGTTGCTTTTTGTTGTCTTTCCTCTGGGCTAGTTCCTGTGTACTTTACCATTGATTGCCGTGAATATTTACTTCTATTCTGTCTGCTATTGCTCTTTTACTTTATATATGCCCTGTCGGCCTATGATACCTACTGGATACCTTATGCTTTGCATTTGGTGCTCACCCTACCCCTTCTGCATATTATGGTGCAGATCCTGGTGTGGGCCATCGCTGTTAGAGCGCCGGAAATTCGTGCGGGCAACTATTTTTGGATCATCCCGGCTGAGGGTGAGCTCTTGGCATTCAGAGCTTGACTTTAGTTTATCCTCGATGTATTTTGTACTCTTGTAGTTTCGGAGACATCATGTATATATTTCTTTTGTACCTTTGTACTCCTGTTGTAGTTTGACTCTTATACACTATGATACCAGGTTTTGGGTTGGTTTAGCTTCCGCTTTGTATTTATATTGCTCCGGTTATCCAGTTTATTCATTTTATTCCCTTGCTTCTGCTTTTTTATTTGTTCTTCCGCTTAAATTGTCAGAAGGTAGCCCATTACTAACCGTTTCGGGCTACGGGGATTGGTGCCATCATGACCAGAAAATCGGGTCGTGACGCACACATATATTCACTTAGTCAAAAATTTATACTATATAAAATATCTAAAGAATCATGAAAAGTTGTAAAATCATGACAAGATTTTTAATTATAATTATTGTTTCTTTTAATAAATTATAATATTTATATTTTATATTTTTTTACGGTCGCGCGAAGCGCGTACAAGTACACTAATTCCTATAACTAGCATACATCAGTATAGTCAACATTTATTCAAGTTAGCTAGGAATTTTTTGGCCAAATAGCAAATTACGAAATAAACATGTTGATGACGCGAAGCAATACTGAACCTGTTCTGACAACTCGGAGATCTAGAGAGTTACTAATTGACTTATCATGATGCAAAGATAAATTAAGCAAGCTAGATATGGATCATAAACCAAAATAAATTATACTAGGAAAGATTTAATTCAACAAAAGGTAATTTGGTCAAGTGGTATGATTCTTGCTTAGGGTGCGAGAGGTACTGAGTGTTGCGACGGAAAGCGACAAACTCAAAAATAGAAAAAATAAAGAACACCAAATTTAACGTGGAAAAACCCTTCAAATCAAAGGTAACAATCACGGGATCATAAAGATCCAAATAACTCCACTTTAACAATAAGAGGGTTACAAATATTCTCCAACAATGGCTACATAATAAGTGTCAAACACGCAGAAGCAATAGCTACACCAATAAAATAAATCAAGAGAAATCACCAAAAATAGAGCTTCTGTTCGGACTAAAAATGGGATAATACTCACCTTCAAATCCGATCTTGACCGTTCAAATCAAACATCAAGATGTTAGAAACACTCAGTAAAAGTTTTAGCCCGATCCAACGGTGAACAAATGGACAAACACAATTTAAAGCCGGCTGGTCGGAGAGCAAAAACTGCAGTGAAAACAACCATTTTCTTCTCTCTTCTCTCTTGGTGAAAGCTCTCTCAAAAACCTCTCTTATGTACTATTGTCTTTTAAAGACAAATACCAATGAGCCTTGAATAATTTTCTTAAGTTATCCTATTTATAGATGATGAGTGGTGCTTTTTTCATAAGCCAAAACCAACTCCAAATAGGATTAGTAATCCAACTCTAAATAGGAATACACATCCAACTCCTATTTCAAATAGGATTGGAAACCAAAAGAAAATAGGATTTGGCCATGGTCCTTTGGCTAGAACATGGGACATAACCCAACAACCTCCCCCTCCATCCAAGGGGCCAAATGAATCTTCAAGTGGAGGAACTCTGGACAAGTTTCATGTCTGCCGATGTTCTACAAAACTCATGCTTATTTGTAATCACCACTTTCGTCAGCATATCTGAAGGATTGTCATTTGTGTATATTTTCTCAACCTCTAAATCTAGATTTGCGATTAAGCCTAGAACCGTCGAAGATATTTTCACAATAAGAGAGAAAATTTCATCAAAGTCAATTCCTTTCCTCTGGTCAAATCCTTTGTCAACTAACCTCGCCTTATACCTAGGCGCAGAGGTGTGCATTTCGCATGTGACACATAGATATTGATGTGCGGAACGCACAAGGCACCGCATCCTATTAAAAGAATGTTGCCTGTTCACTATTTTGAGGGGGAAAGTATGGTGCGATGCACACTGGTTGGTGCAGTCTGCACCAACTTTGCACCTCAACTGCGAAAATCCCTGAAGGTTTCTTTTAGCTCATGCAAAGTCTCGTGCGATGCAAACTTTGTCAGGTGTGGCTCGCATGTGGTCCGCACGAGCCATCAGTCACCTACTTTATTTTTTTACTTCTTTGCATTCCATCCTTTTTAGTTTGTTAACTTTTTTTTAATCTTTTTATTTCACATATGTTAAAAATCACAAAAAGATTTTTCTTTTATTTTTGAACTCACAATCTCTATGTGCAGAATATGTCTTCTAGTAGGGGAAACATAGGGCGCAAACCAAAGAAACCATAAGTGGCTGAAGAGGCAAAAATTTGCTTTGGGGTTGAAGGCCAAAAAGCCATCTACAACCGGGACAAGGATAGAACCTTCAATGAGGAGCAAAGTTTCAACTTGGTTGCTATCGGGGAGGAGCTACCTAACATCCACAAGCAGTTTTTCAGCCGTGAATGGCAACCGTTCTAAGATGAACCCGGGGGGTATTCTGAGGAAAAAGTTCGGGAGTTCTTTACTTCTTACCAAGCCAAGCAAGACTCTAAAGGCTATAAGGGGAGCATGGAAAGGTTCCCTAACTTTGATTCAGTTGTCATCTGGGGAAAGAGAGTTTTTGTCACCCCAGCAGCCATATGCCATTTATTGGAATCACCTAATTGAGCCTGCCCCTACCCTCTTGTCTAGGTTGACTACCGAGCAAAAGCAATATCGTGAAACGGCCCTTGTTATTGCTTATGAAGTCCTTATTTTGTCCTCTATGGGGGGTAATATTCCAAGGAGGTCCTTGGTCTTCGAGGCTCGTCTTTGGTATGACCTTTTTCACATCCATTTCCTTCCCTCACAGAATGATCAGAAGATAACTCAAGACGGGGCTATTCTAATGGCTGCTATTCTGACGGGCGAGCATGTCAACTTTGGGGAGATAGTGGCTATGGTGATAAGGAGGAAAGCTCGTAGGGGAAGTGACTCCTTCCCTTTCCAAGTGCTCATTACAAAACTTTTTGCTAAAGCTGATGGCCCCATCCTCAGTTGTGACAAATTTACACATGCTATTGGGATGATTGATCTCGATAGGAAGACATACAAGGATGCTCCCAGGTTTAAGAGGCGCAGGATTGAGCAATTAGGGAAAGTTGAGGTTGATGACTTGGATGTTGATGCAAATGTCTCCCCTTCTTCTCAGGCTGCTTCTAAGACACATACCCTTGCATTCGCCACACCCCAAGGACCTTTGACTTAGAGTGGCCTCCGGGACATGGTTGACAAGACATATGATCATGAAAGGCAGCTGAATAGTTTGGCACTCAAATTGCCCGGGTTGATTGAGGTGGCTGTAAAAAGGGTCATCACGGAAGTGGTTGAAAGAGTCACCTCACTATGAAAAAAGGTGGACACCATTGAGGGTGTTGTGAAGGAACTCAAAAAGGATGTGTCCAAAGAGAAAAGGAAAGCTCCAGTTAAGGAAGCAGATTTGAGCACCTTGCCTCAGCCCCGCCACACTCGTGGAACCATGGATGACTTATTTGCATCTTACGAGGATTATGAGGCTGATCTACCTGGTGATGAGAATGCAGAACTAGATGATGATGAGAACCCAAAATTTTAGAAGGCTCTCAAGGACTCCACAGTTACAGCACACTCCCGAAAGGGTGGTGTAAGCCCTAGTGGAAACGCGACAGATGATGGTGATGAGGCATAGTCCTCTAGGGAGTTGTTGCACTCCTTTTTCTCCTTATTTGATCTTAAAGCATTGAGGGTAATGCTTATTTTTATGGGGGAAGTGGTGTTATTTGATTTGATTGATTAGTTGCCCGTGTTGGGCTTAAGATATTTTGATACCCTTGTCGGACCAACAATTTTACTTTTTCTTGCTAGATTTTATTTGGCCCTTGTCGGGCATGTGGATGATTGTGATGATATTGCCCTTGTCGGGCCTTTTGATTTTGTTTTATGCTTTATTGTGCCCTTACCGGGCTTGATGTTAATCTTGATTGTTTATAGGGTTAGTCTTACACGATTCTATTGTCTCGCTACCCATGCCTTGCAAATGCGCTAAGGGCCTACGCCAAGGCTTAATTTTCAAATGATTCATGAGCACGCAAATTTAGTTATCACCTTGTTAATAGTAGTTTAGCAATAAACTCTGACAGTTTCTTAATACCACAGTTCTTTCCCAAGAAGCAAATGTTTTCTTTATTTTCTTTTTCTTTTGTTGTTTTTTGTGTCGAACCGGGTTGGTGTTTCCCTATGATAAATTGAGAGGCGACTTTCTTAAGGGAAAATGCCAAGTTTTAGTTTTAATTTGAGTTCATGCTTTGCTTGTCTCGAAATAGAGCCACCAAAAAAAAATCTTGGCAAGATATTTTTGGAAAGGTAAGGAAAGAGGGAAAATGAATTTTGAAGAAAGCATTCTCTTGTCATGATTTGCACACTCTCGCTTTAGCTTGATCAATACACAAAGGGTGTGTAATGAAATCGGAATATCTTGTCAAAAGTCATTTGTCCCAATTAATTTTGAGACTAATATGAAGAAGTCTTGTGGAATGATGCCTTGTGTGGTGAGGCTTTACTTTGATTCTTGTGCATACATGTCATCTAGAACTTTCCCCGAATGTGATTCAAGGAAAAATTCTGGATGTGACCGAACTTGGAAAATGATCTTAGGCCCTTTTTGAATAGCCACTTTACCCAAATGACATCCCTTGAAGTCAATCCTAGTGAACCCTTTTGAGATTGTGACCATTCTTTGGCACCTTGTTTGACACCTTAACCTTTTTGGAACCTCTATCTTGGCACCCATCCTTCCTAATGGCTTGAAAGTGAAATGTAGGCTAAAATCCTAAGTTTGGGGGGGGGGAATTGAAATGACAACATAGGCAAAAGCCTAAGTTTGGGGGTGTATGTGCTTAATGTGGAAAAGAAAAAGAATGCACTTCAAGTGCAAAGTAGCACCTTGTGTTGAATTGAAAATTGCTCCAAAAAGTTCAAATCCTATGAGCAAAATAAAAAGAAAAGAATTGGTGCTACCAAGTGAAGGTGTTACAAGGAGGAAGAATGATCAAGATTGAAAAGGGAAAAGCTTGGGATGTGTGAGGGAGAAATAAGGTGAAGTCAAAAGTACGAAAATGTGAGTGGTGTTCAAAATGATGAGAAAGAGCATTAGGGAGGTTTAGTCACTTGAACCAAATGCAATCCTCACCTTAGCCCTAGACAATATCATAACCCACAAGTCCTTAGTGATTTCGAGCTTGGCCAATCTACATTAGTGGCGTTTTACATGACGGCCAAGCCGACGGTTCGACATGTGTGCACTTGAACTTCCTTGAGAGAGTGAGAGTCTTCTCGGTTCTCTTATAATCCCTTGTATTGTGAAATTACATGATTGTGAGTGGAATTCTCTCTTGTAGTGAGTGGCGTCATGCACTCGAATTGGAAGATGAAGTATTTATTTCAATTCAGAGGAATGAATGAGATAAGTTATGTGGCAAATCTCGAGGCAATCCTTGATAGTCCATGCCAATGACTTGAGAAACTTAATATCTTGTTTTGATTGACAAATTCTCTTGATTTTGAATGAGAAATGAAATCCTTTGAGAAGGTTTTGAATTGAGAAATTGCCTTGATTTTTGTGGTGGTTCAAATTGAGATGAGCATGATAGTTGAATCTTTTGTTTGAGTCTTTTTGGTATTATTTTTTCTTAAATTTTAGAGTAGATTAATCTTTTGTGCCTTGATTGATGTTTTAGAGAATAATTCATTCCTTACCTTATGATTATCTTGCTTGAGGACAAGCAATAGTTCAAGTTTGGGGGTTTGATGAATCGGTAATCCACCAACTCATTGAGCCTTTAATCATGAATTAATGCTATGCTTTGATGAAGATTTAGAGGTTCTTATGTCCTTTATTGATGTATATGCAGGTACTTGTGATCAAAGATAGAAAACAAGGAAATAGACCCGAAAAGAGCCTAAAAGGAGTTGAAGTGTGAGGTGATCAACCAAGATGAAGATTCTGCTGAAGGGTGCATAACTTGTGTGACACGCATAGACATTGGTGTGTTCCGCACCTCCCACTGCATTAAGCTCAAAGTTAGCTGAAGAATCTGTTAAGGGGTGCTGCCATTGTGCGACGCGCACATTGCCTGATGCAAACCGTACCCCACTTTGCATGAAAACTAAAGATCATCCAATGTCTTTAGTTCAATTTTATGGAGCTGTGCGTCATGCACAATATGATATGCGAATCGCACGTCGCGCTGCATGGCTCCCGAAGGGCATTTTTCTCCATCTTTGTATGACAAATTGGAAACTTACTAAAACCCATTTCAGGCACAATTTTCCATAGTTTTTGAATAATTTTGAACTTTACAAGCAAGTTTCTCTCCCAAGGCAAGAAAGAGGGTTTCAACCCATTCTCTCAACCTTCAACCTTGGGCTTATAATTAAGAGCTTGGATATTGATTCTTGCTATATTTCTATGAAAAGTAATTTGAATTTCCCTATGGGTATAATTTCTTCTTCCTTTAGCATGAGTAGCTAAGTCTCTTGTCTAAGGATTTGTTAATGATGAATACTTGATTAAAGGGGATGGGTCTTGCTTATTTGTATTTATAATTACTAATATGACATGGGTCTAGTGATTTCATCATGTTTTAACTATAAAATTGGTGGTTGCAAATATTGATTTACTTCACTTGATTGTGTTCTTGCTTGAGAAAGGGGTTTACAATTTCGGATGTAAAATTGTTAGTGGACACTTTGGATTCCACTTAGATTGAGACTAGAAATAGTTCAATTCATCAGAAACTCCTATTTAAGGGTCTAAGCTAGCAATAGTCTGACCTCCCCAAGCATATATTGGTTGTTTTATGCTTAACTAATGGTGCTTGAATAAAGGCTGTTAGATAAATGATCATGTGATCGAAAGATTAACTTTCATGCCTAAAACCAATGCTACTTCTGTGTTTAGTGAGAATTTAGGCAAGTAAACAAGTAACTTGACCCGTATTGAGTCCCATCAGAAGCATATCCTTAGTCGTCCTCTCTCTAATGTTACACCTTGCATTTATTTTCTTTGCTTAAATTGGAATTTAAATTGTGACGGATTCCTAATTCTCTCTTTTTACATTATTTGTTGTTCAAACAAAACGCTCTTATTGTGAGATCTTTTCTTACAATCTCTCTAGCTTGTTAGCCATTCCTTGTGGGATCGACCCCGACTCCCGTCGGGTAATACAAATTTTGTTTTGCTTAACAATCATTGATACCTCCATCTTGGAGAGTACTTTTGAGCTTTATAAGTTGTATTTCATCATCATTATTATGCAAAGAGTTTTCTGCATTTATTTATTACTGTTATGGCTGCGGGCCTATCTATCACCTGTTTTTCTAAATTTTGCATGGCCTCAAGGGCCCTGTTTTCAGTTATAAATAGATATAAATGGAATTTAAACTGGTTTTACGAATATTCTTAGAGTAAAAGAGATTTCGTGATGATTTTTCACACTGGTACTAGACTCGGCAGGGTCAGAGTGCTAGACATTATTTTCTATTGATTTTGAACTGATACTAAACTCAGCTAGGCTGATGTTCTAAACATGATTTTCTATTACTTACTCGTGGTGGTTCGAGAGAACACATGAGATACATGCTTGATTGGTCAAGAGATGGTTAAGCATACCTTCAACCAAGACTACCTATATGTGAATTGGGTGCAAGTGTTGTGAATTGAATTCCCATTCCCAAGTCCCTCTTGTTGTCCTTGCTTGTCAAAAGCAAGGTGAAAGCCATCAATCATTCTATCTTTTATTTGATTTTCTTTTATCTTTAGTTTTAGTCTAAAACCCCCTTTTTAGATATCTTTCCCCTTTTGTTAATTGAACTTTAATAAGTTGCTCTAATTCTCTATTAGCTCGATCGCGACTATAATGTTCCATGTGGGTACGACTCCGACATCCATTGAGAATATAAATGTTTTTTTCTCTGACGATCGCAATCACCTCTGTTGGAGAGTGTATTTGAGCTTTATCAAAATGGCATCGTTTACGGGGAATAATTTGGCGTATTGAATTAGCTTAGAATTTGAGTCTACTTACTCTAGTTCAATTTTTGTGAATAGCTGCTTTTATTTTATTTGGTTTTATTTTGTTGATTGGTTCCATGGCATCTTGAAATGATAGAAATATTGGTGGTTACATCCCAGTTTATATTCCCGACTATTGTGTTTATTACGGAGGACCCCACCTTAGCTGTAGGTGTAGAATTGGCCCTAGAAGAGGCAGGTATTCACCTTCTCTCTCCTATGATGGGTGCAATTTTTATTTGTGTGGGGGTCGTGACGGACATTGGAGCGAATTCCCTAATGATGACCATCCTCTTCCCCTCTCTTGTGTTAACAATGTTGTTAGAAGTGCTTGTGATCTTAATAGGTACCAAGACTTAGCAAGCGAAGAAGGCATGTATGCCAAGCTCCACACCCTATTAGCCTCACTAGATACCCAAGAGGAGGGTGTGAAATCCATAAAGCAAGGCTTGGTGGATATGAGAATGAAAGAAGGCACGGAGATAAAATCATACCACGCAATCCATGGAGGATTTGTCTACTCCTCTTGGTCAAATTGATGAAGAAACCCCTCTATGTCCAACCAATGTACATGCCTTCAACATTGAGACCGAGTGAATTAACCTTGGGGACAATGAAGAAGATTGTCAAAATATGAAATCTCCCAAAAGTGAGTTTGTGACGGGAGTGCTTGAATTTAAACAAGGGGAGAACACAAGGGATGATAATGAATTGAAGGTATTGTGGAAACCAACTACCCCAAATATGGATCATGGTGCCAAACCCAAATGAATGATACTAGAGTTGCAAGGCAAAGTCCAACGTTTCATTTTGAAGGACTCTAGTTTATTCAAAAGTGAGGATGTTATGAATGAGACAAGCTTGAAGGTGGAGACGCCCAAATCCCACTCTAACCATTTTTTTACCGTAAGTTTGATTGAATGGATGAAAGTTGAAGTAATAACACTTTTGGAAGACCTTGGAAGGAGGATGGATGAAGGTTTAGCCGGTTTTGAGTTTGTCATGGAAAAAAGGTAAAGCGACATTTCTCACTTGAAGGCTAAAAAGTGCAAAATATGAAATCAAGAAAGTGTCCTTCTCATGTTCAAACCTTCACCCCGAGATTGTGACCGGAAATTTGATTCAAGTTTGGATCAAAGGTTCAAATCTTCGAAGTGAAGATCCAAATAGTGAGGTAGCTTGCGTCATACCGTGACATTAAATTATTCGCTTGATGGTAGGCAAACCATTTTTTTTATGCTTTGCTTCACTTTTTGTTTCTTTTTGGTTTGTCTTTAGGTGTCCAAAATAATGAGAAGAGGAACCAAGTGTTGAGAAGCACCAAAAAGAACTCTGGAAAATATGTTTTTTGCACTTGGAATAGTGCCCATCGCACTTGCCATCGCACATGCAAAAAGTGAACTGAACAAAAACATTAGCATGTGAAAAGGTGGTGTATTTCACACCTCACAAAGTGCTCATTGCACCCCACTTCACACGTCATAAACAGTGAGCTGGAAGAAAATATAAAAATCCAGTCCAGTAAGCCTTCTTCACGAATGCGATGGACCGGCCACGTACGCAAAGGCCAATCACAAAATCATGCTATTGCGTACGCGTTGGACCGCCCGTGAAAGTGAAGGCTAAAGTAGATTCCAGATATTTTTAAACGTTCAAAAATAATCAGAAGGCCCCAAATGTTTTCTTCTCAAAACAAAGGTTCTCCTCTTCCTTAAGCACACAAATAAATTCCATCAAGTTCTTCCATTGCTTCACTAATTGCTACTCATCAAGTATAAACACCAACCCTCCTCATTATGGTTCCCTTGCCAGGCATATTTTGTTTGGTTGTATGCCTTTGTCGGGTTTTGGAGTTGCTATGGATGAAATTGATGGCTTACGTTGTTAGTTTCTTTTCTTGTAGATTTTTTGTTTATTTTTATAGTAGGCTTGTTGGATGTTTTGGAGCCAGGGGAAGTCTGAGTACCCGTTAGGCTAATTAGAACTTATTGGAGCTGAGAGAACTGTATCGCACATGCCGTTGTGCAAACTGTATAAGCTTTGCACATGCCTACTGTCTGGCCTGTGTGTTACACGTGCGACCCGCACTTTGACATATGTGAATCGCATGTTGCCTTTGTGATGGTATTGGTGTATTATTGAGCCTTGAGTAGCCATATCAATTTAGATAGATGAATTGGCCAAATGATAGATTGAGTGACGTCATTCTTAAGGTCAAATCATCATCTTTTGATGTTTTGGTTGCAATTGACCTGTTTGGTACTAGTGAAGTAGTCTTGCATATTATGTGAAATAGGCATACCCTTCCAAAAAAATTGTGAAAAATGCATCGAAGAATGATGTTTGTGACAACCCCTTTGATATTTTTGTGACTCTTAGCTCATTAGCCATGATAATGTTGAATGGATTCTCTTTATTGTTGTTTAGGAAGTTAAAACCGATCCTTCTTGAATGATTCGCACACCATGTGTGGTGAGGTTTAATTGAATAATTCTTGTGCTTGCTCGTGTTAACTAGAACTTGCCCGATTAGTTTTTAATGTTAGTCTTGATTGCTCTTGGTTGGAGAAATGATCTTAGGCCTTCTTTGTGATTATTGAAGCCTACTTATCCTTAAAAGCCACCATTGCACTTAAATTAAATCATTAGTCACCCCTCTTGAACATAATACCTCTTCTTTGGCAACCTTGGTACAAGCCTTGAACCATTTTGACAATGAATTCCTCTCTTGAACTTGTTCCTTCTTGAACTCCACAAGTGTGAAATCGAGGCTAAAAGCCTAAGTTTGGAGGTTGATTAAAGGTTCCTTGGAGGAGTGCTAATTGAGCTTATCTTGGTTTGTTGCATAAAAAGAATTTCCAAAAAGAAGAAAGATTTTTGAAAAGGAAAGAAATAAAATCCTCCATGGTGAAGGAAATGATAAGAATTGGGGCTTCAAATAAAAAGAAGTGAAATGGTGCCTCGTGTTGAATGAAAATGAAAGAAATGGCTTTGGCTTTGAATTGAAAAAGTTGTGTAGAGTTCGAGGAGGATGTAGTCACTTGAATCGAAATGTATATCCTACCCATCCCTGAGCCTACATTACAAGCTTAGAAAAGCCCTTTGAGATCTCCGACCATTGTTCTTGAGTTAGTGGTGAATGAAAATAAGGGCAAGCCTATGGTTGACACTTGTTAGCAATTGAAATTCCTTGTGAGTGTGAGTGTTTGTATTTGTCCCTTGTGATTGTGTTTGTACATAATGTGTTTTTGGGACTTTCATTCTTGTGAGGGCATGCAAATTAGCATAGTTGGCGACATAGATAAACTCCGAAAATGAGTCAATTGAGCATGTTTTGGTAAGCTAGTGTTTTTGAGTCACATCTAGAGGATTGGTTGTTGTCACTTGGTTGTTCTTAATGTTCCATTGCATCCTTGAATGGTGTTTATAATAGAGGGGAATGCTTGGATTAAGTTATTATGTAATTGACTAATCATTAGTACCAATCAAAGTCATACTTGGTGATTGAAATGGATTTTCCTTGACTTGAAGTGATGTATTTGAACTTGTGTTTTGTGCCTTTTGAAATAGAGTTTTTAGTCGCTTGAGGAAAAGCAATAGTTCAAGTTTGGGTGTTTGATAAGTTGGTATTCCACCTACTTATTTAACTCTTAATCTTATACTTTTGCTAATAATAAGTGGTAAAACAGTGCAATTCACATGGATTACTTCTATTTTGTAGGTCTCTATGTTTTAAAAGTGTTCGGTAAGAATTCGGATGAAAACAAGTCAAAAAGGAAGATGTCCGGAGAAATATTGAACTAGCAGCTGATTCGACTGTGCGAATGCAGCATCCTCACCGCGAATGCAAAGGCTACTTGAGCAAAAGCTAGGCAAATGTGGCAGTTTTTTTGTAGAGGGAGTGCTTGAATTTAAACAAGGGGAGAACACAAGGGATGATCATGAATTGAAGGTGTTGCGGAAACCAACTACCCCAAATATGGATCATGGTGCCGAACCCAAACGAATGATACTAAAGTTGCAAGGCAAAGTCCAACGTTTCATTTTGAAGGACTCTGGTTCATTCAAAAGTGAGGATGTTACATCGCAGCACGACATTAAATTATGCGCTTGATGGGAGGCAACCCATCATTTTTATGTTTTGCTTCACATTTTGTTTCTTTTTGGTTTGTATTTAGTTGCCCAAAGTAATTAGATGAGGAACCAAGTGCTTAGAAGCATCAAAAAGATCTCTGAAAAATATGCTTTTCGCACCTGGAAGAGTACCCATCGCACCTGCCATTACACAAGCAAACAGTGAATAGAACAAAAACATTGGCATGTGCAAACATGGTGCATTTTGCACCTCACAAAGTGCCTATCGCACCCCACTTCACACGTCGTAAATAGTGAGTTGGAAGAAAATGTGAAAATCCGGTCCAGCAAGCCTTCTTCACGAACACGGTAGACTGGCCGCGTGTGCGAAGGCCAATCAAAAATCATTCTATCGCGTACGTGCTGGACCGCCCGTGAATGCGAAGGCAACAGCAGATTCCAGGTATTTCTAAATGTTCAAAAACAATCAGAAGGCCCCAAATGTTTTCTTCTCAAAACAAAGGTGCTCCTCTTCCTTAAGCACACAAATAAATTCCATCAAGTTCTTCCATTACTTCACTAATTGCTACTCATCAAGTATAAACAGCAACCCTCTTTATTATAGTGCCCTTGTCGGGCTTGGTTTGTTTGGTTGTATGCCTTTGTCAAGTTTTGGAGTTGTTATGGATGAAAGATGGCTTAGGTTGTTAGTTTCTTTTCTTGTAGCTTTTTTGTTTCTTTTTATTGTAGGCTTGTTGGATGTTTTGGAGCCAGGGGAAGTCTGAGTACCTGTTAGGCTAATTAGAACTTGCTGGAGCTGAGAGAACTATATTGTACATGCCATTGTGTCAACTGCATGAGCTTCGCACATGCCCATTGTCTGTCCTATGCATTCCACGTGCGACCCGCACTTTGACATGTGTGAATCGCATGTTGCCTTTGTGATGGTATTGGTGTATTAATGAGCCTTTAGTATCAATACTAATTTAGATAGATGAATTTTGTCACGCCCCTAGCTAGGAGGGGCGGACGTCAAGTGAGTTATACGAGAACCTGCTAAACATATATACTAAACTCATGCTAAAGTTATAAACTGATAAGAAACAATATGGACATCAATATGTGCTTACATATTCTGAAACATAAATAACTGAAGGGCCCACTAGACAAGCTGTACAACTGAAACAAAACTATGTCTAAGAAGCCTCTAAAGATTCTGCAACTAAAAATCTGATAGCTAGTCGGGACAGGGCCTCGACATACCCAACATATGATATGTACATTAATCCAAAACATGTGACCTAGGCATATGATAGCTCCAGAGAGAGGTGGAGCTTACCAACTGATCAACTGGAAGGCACTGGTCTACTGTGGATGTCTGCTAGCCTGAGTACTTGAGCCTGCATTCATAAATGCAGCGCCCAAAAATAAAGGGACGTCAGTACATATGAAACATGTACTGGTATGTAAATTAGACTGAATAACAAGTAGACATGTAAGAATACTCACTGAATTGAATATCAAAGATAGGAAAATTTGAGCATACTAATACAGGGAATGTAATTTGAAACTGAAAGTGAAACTAATACAATGACCAATATCAGGGGGCCTTATATAACGTCTTATACACTACTTAATTACATATGTTTAAAATCCCTAGAATGTGCCTAGGTGACATCTTTACCCTTTTACATAATTTATCTACTCTTTATGTAATACTAACTGTCAGGAAGTCATAAGATGTCCTGTTGTCGGCGATCGGTGACACCTGTTTGGCATCTGTAGCTAACTATCACAACCATGTGTGAAATCTCATAGTCTGGATAACGTGGTCTGTCAAGGTACGCCCTCCAAGGCTCCTGTAAGGTCTGTACGTAGGCCTGTATAGTCAAGAAATCCACGACGGGAAGTTCCAGCTGACTCTGTCTGAATTCTGTGCACAGAATAGCATCGTACGTAGTGGCCATAGTTATACCCACCCCACGCTGCAGAGTAGGCTATAATATTGTCTTGCTTGTAAAGGCTCAAAGTAGGCAACTTATAAATCATATAACTCGTTATCTGAATATTGATTACTTCCTTTTAGCTGAAGAATCATATATCTATGTGATCTTATATACTCAGGTCTATTTTATGGCCAATTAATTTCTCTAAGTTCGTGACATATATGCTCGGTGACTTCTAAGAATTTCAACTGAAGACATGTATGATCGTGTGAAACATGTGACTTCTTTGACTAGAAATGAGTACTATAACTCTATAGGTTTAGAACTTCACTCGAGAGAGACCTATAATAGAATTAAGCTTTTCTTTCAAGAAGCATATAATCTATGACGACCTTTATAGGAGGAACTTGTGACTCTAGGTCGCGCCTTGATAGCGAAAAGAGGTTTTAGCTTTACATACCTTACTTCGAGACTCTCTCTCCCTTATGTAGCGTCATTGGTTCCCATCAAACACTCCTTATCTATGACATAACAATATATTCAATAGTATAAGCGACTAACCAAAAAATATGGTGAGGTCGGGAAGATGATAATAGCTTACGAGCGACAAGCTTAGCAAATAAGATAATTAAATGGTGTATCATCCCACCTCTCTATTTTCCCCTTATCAACTGAACTATGACCACCTATGAAGTCAATATTAATCCCTCCATCAATTCCTTACAATATGCATCCCATTCCATATCCCAAACAAGGTCATAAACTTAACCCCCCGACTTTTAAATACCGCCTCAGGAGTTCTTTATTTAGTAGCGTTTAAATGACCCTTTAATCTCATAGATTGAGTTGGGAGAGAATTATAACATTTAATACAGTTATAGGAATCCAAATAACATATAAAAAAACATCCTCAATCCATTTAGGCATTTTATCAAACACTTGACAAGGGACAAGCTTGCACGAGCCATAGAAATCGTGTTTGCTATACCTAGCGTCCCTCCTTATCGCAGCAAGCTTTCTGTCTCAATACACCACATTACACACCTTGTTTATTCAATAGTACAACCATTACATCCCTCTACATACCCCCTCCTCACCAAATATATTAGTTACAATGGGAAAAACATGGACTCACGGCTTCCTTTCACCGTCCCGTGAGTCCTACCCGTAAACTATACTTAAAACAACTCTTAGAGTCATATTTATAGGGATAGAACAGCAGTCATACCCTTATCAATAAGAATACAATCCCTGCACCCTTTTTATCTTCAAGAACAACACCTTTTTCTTCAACAAAACACTTGACTAAGTATGTTTCTGTGACCTACGATGGAAAATACACTTGATTCTTGAAGGAATTCACTTACCTTAGGCTAGGGAGGGAATGAGATGAAGAAGAACTAAATAAAACAAGTGTTAAGCAGGTCCCTTATGTTCTGATATGTATGGGAGATGAAATCCCAAAGTTTCAATATAAATACACCACTTTTGGCCGACTTACCCAAGGCTGCCATATGTCCCGCAGTGATTGGGCAGTGCGCGTGTCTGTAGTAAAATGTGCATAACTTTTTACTCAAACTTGTATGGAGCGGTTTGTTGCGTTACAAACTAGACTCAAATACCTTTAATTTGGTACTTCATAGGACCTCTAAATCATTTTATATTGGAATATATACCCGTTACAAGTAAGACCTTGTACTAGCTTGCTTGAAATAGTCCACCGTAGTGAATCCTTCAATTTGAACTTTTTTTTCAAGTCTCCATTTGGTCTATAACCTTGGTATATCACTTCAAATGGCTTAATATAAGCTCCCCTTTGTATAATTATCCATTCACAACCTTATCCTCTTGGTTCATAATGATTCTTTCACGTTTACGAGTTGCACGCGTATCTTAAGTTTGGGGCACTACATTATCCCCCCCTTGTGATCATTCGTCCGCGAATGAAGGATACGACTCAAAATTATTCTAACTCTACCTTTTTCCAAAAAAAATTGGCAGAGTTTCCCTTGTAAATTGTCCTATCTGAAACCTGTCAGCTAACCAAAACACATACCATACGCTTCACAGAGCGTCACAACTTGAGAATAATATTCAATAGGTATTAATGAGGCTCATGCTTGGCCTTATAGGAATGAAAACTATTGTAGTTAATATAGATTACCTCATATTCATTCAAGTTTACATCTCAGCTCTGAGGAACAAATAGAACTCTTGAATCATAGGCACGTATCAAGTACCTGAACATTTAGCATATTGATAAAATAGTATTAACAAATATGACTAAAATTGACACTCGAATGAAAGGAGTAATGAATTTAAAAACCTTCTGGTTGTTCCTTGAATAAGTGAGGATATTTGCCCCTCATGTCGGCCTTTGCTTCCCACGTGGCTTCTTCTACATTCTGACTTTTCCATAGGACTTTAACTTAAGTTATTTCTTTCGTTCTCGATTTTCTGATTTGTCTATCTAGTATGGCCACCGGGACTTCTTCATATGATAAATCTCCTAAGAGATCTATACCCTCTAAAGGGATAACTTGAGAAGGATCTGCTAAGCATTTACGTAACATAGACATGTGAAAGACTGGATGCACTGCTGCTAATTAAGGAGGTAAATCAACCTCATAGGCTACTTGGCCAACCCTCTTTAGGATTCTATAAGGATCAATATATATCTAGGGCTCAACTTACTTTTCTTTCCAAATCGCAACCCCCTTCATAGGCGATACCTTCAAGAATATCCAGTCATCAACTTGAAACTCTAAATCTCTGCGCCGCACATCTGTATAAGATTTATGTCGGCTTTGAGCTGTCTTCAGGCACTCCTGTATTATCTTTACCTTTTCAACTGCTTGATGGACAAGATATGGTCCTAATATTTGACTCTCACCTACATCAAACCAACCAATAGGTGATCTGCATCATCTCCCATAAAAAGCTTCAAATAAAGCCATGCCAATACTGGAGTGATAGCTATTATTATAGGCAAATTCTATCAAGGGAAAATGATCATCCCAATTGCCTTTAAAGTCCAGAATGCATACTCTCAACATGTCTTCGAGTGTCTGAATAGTGCGCTCATCTTGGCCATCCATCTAATGATGGAATGCGGTGCTAAGGTTCAGTTGTGTTCCTAAACTATCCTAGAATGACCTCCAAAAGTGTGAGGTGAACTGGGCACCCCTATCTGAAATGATGGACATTGGAATTCCATGCAAGCGAACAATCTCTCTTATATATAGCTTGGCATAATCTTCTGTGGTACTGGTAGACTTAACTGGTAAGAAGTGGGATGATTTTGTTAATCGATCAATGATCACCCAAATAGAGTCATGCTTGTGAAATGAGGAAGGCAAACCTATAACAAAATCCATGTTAATGGCCTCCCATTTCCATACTGGAATGCTCATAGTCTGAGCTAGGACACCGGACCTTTGATGTTCTGCTTTCACTTGCTGGCAGTTGGAGCACTGTGCTACAAACTCTGCTATATCACTTTTCATGCCATTCCACCAGTAGACCTCTTTAAGGTCATGGTACATCTTTGTAGAGCTTAGATGAATGGAATACCGGGAACAATGTGCTTCATCCATTATCTGTTATCTTAGACCATGTACATTAGGAACACGCAGTCTTCCTTGGCACCTTAAGGAACCATCCCCCGCCATATCAAATGCTGAAATTTTTTGTTGTCGAATTCCTTCTCTGTACTGGAGTAATAAGGGATCATCATATTGTTTTTCTTTCACTACCGCCACTAATGATGACTCTGTAGTGTTCTGCACAACCACACCCCCGTCTTCAGAATCTAGAAATCAAACTCCTAGACTATCTAATTTGTGAACATCTCGTGCTACTTCATGTTGAGAGGGTGACAAACGTGCTAGGCTGCCCATAGAAATGCGACTAAGAGCATCTGCTACAATTTTAGCTTTACCGGGGTGGTAGAGAATATTGACATCGTAGTCTTTCAGCAACTCTAGCCACCTTATCTGCCTCCAATTCAACTCCTTTTGCTTGAAGATATATTGGAGACTCTTATGGTCTATAAATATGTCAACATGTACTCCATACAAATAGTGGCGCCAAATCCTAAGTGCGAATACAACTGCTGCAAGCTCTAAATCATGTGTGGGGTAGTTTTGTTCATTCTTTTTCAATTGTCGAGAAGCGTATGCTATAACCTTCCTATGTTGCATCAAGACGCATCCTAGGCCGACACCCGAAGCATCACAATAATTGGCATACCCTTTTGTGCCCTCTGGTAAGGTCAATACATGAGATGTAGTCAATCTATCTTTCAGCTCTTGGAAGCTTCTTTCACAAGCATCTGACCACTGAAATTTGGCTGCTTTCTGTGTTAATTTAGTCAATAGGGCAGAAATAGAGGATAATCCCTCCACAAACCTCCTGTAATAACCGGCGATCCCCAAGAAACTAAGCACTTCTGTCGGAGTGGTAGGTCGAGGCCATCTCTTCACAACCTCTATCTTCTGAAAGTTCACTTTGATACCTTCACCAGAGGCCACATGGTCAAGAAAAGTCATTGAGTTCACCCAGAACTCACATTTAGAAAACTTGGCATCAAGCTGGTGTTCTCTAAGAGTCTGTAGAATTGATCTGAGATGGTCTGCATGATTTGCCTCATCACGTGAATATATCAAGATATCATCTATAAATACAATCACGTACATATCAAGAAAGGGTTTGAAAACCCTATTCATCATATCCATGAAGGCTGCTGGGGCTTTCGTCAGTCCAAATGACATGAAAAGGAACTCAAAGTGCCCATATCTAGTTTTGAAGGCTGTCTTCGGAATATCAACCTCATGTATCCTCAACTAGTGATAACCATATCTTAAGTCAATCCTTGAAAAACATTTAGCTCCCTACAACTGATCAAATAAATCATCTATTCTGGGTAGGGGGTACTTATTCTTTATTGTCACTCTATTCAACTGCCTGTAATCTATACACATTCGCATTGTTCCATCATTCTTACGTACAAATAGTACTGGAGTGCCCCATGGAGATATGTTGGGTTGAATAAAACCTTTGTCAAGTAGATCTTTCAACTGCTCCTTTAGATCTTTCAACTCTGTTGGTGCCATTCTATAAGGCGGAATGGATATAGGCCGGGTACCAGGATCTAGGTCGATACCAAAGTCAATATCTCTAATCGGAGGTAATCCAGAAAGTTCATCGAGAAACATATCTGGATATTCATTCACAATGGGTACAGACTGAAGAGTTGACATACGTTCCTCTACTTCAAGGTCTCTGACATGGACTAGGTGATATAAACACCCTTTTGTTATAAGCTTTTGTGCCTTAAGATAGGAAATAAACCTTCCTCTAGGCATCATAACATTCCATTTCCACTCCAAGACTAGTTCTCCTGGGAAATGGAATCGAGCAACCTTAGCTCAACAATCAACTAAAGCGTAACAAGAGGATAGCCAGTCCATGCCCATAATTACATCAAAATCAACCATGTCCAGCTCTATCAAGTTAGTCAATGTATCATGGCCACATACTATTACTAGACACACATAGTAGATCCTTTTAGCTATAATAGACTCTCCTACTGGAGTTGATACAGCGAATGGCTCACGTAATAACTCTGGCTCTATTCCAAACTTCTTAGCAACAAATGGAGTAACATATGATAGGCTCGCCCCCGGATCTATCAATGCATAAACATCATAAGAGAAGATGGATAAGGTACCTGTAACCATATCTGGAGAAGCCTCTGAATCCTGTCAGCCTGCTAATGCATACATTCAATTTGGGCCAGCTCCCAAACCTGAACCTCTACCTTTACCCCTACATGTAACTCTGCATGTATGTGCCTGAGGATCACGAGATGAAGGTGGTGCTGAAGAAGAGGATGCTCCTGCAGAGCCTGTGGATAGTAATCTATCACCTCTTCCCTCATCTCTAAGTCTAGGACAATCACCCATCTTGTGACCCTCGAATCCGCACCCATAAGAAGCAGTAGAGCCATATAAGCACTCTCTAAAATGAGAACGGCCACATTGTCTGCAAGTAGGACGAGGTGGTAATCCCCGACCAGTACCTCTCTGATAGTGAGGGCCTGTTGCCCTAGAAGTCTGACTTTGATCCTGTCTGGACCTTGATGACTGAGCTGGAGCACTAGCAGTGAAGATGGATGTCGACTGAGCCTGCCTAGGTGGACCTCTTCTGGAGGAAGCCCTGTCACTTCTGTGATACCTGTCAGCTGCCCTGGCCCTCTTACTCTGCTCCCTTTCTGATCTGTCTGCCCTGTGGTCACGGATGCGATCCTCTGCCTGCTGTGCATATGCTATCAGTCTAGCAATATCCATATCATTATTAAGTGCAGCAACCGCACAAGAGTCAATCAAATGATCTCTGAGGCCACCCACAAAGTAATGCATCCTCTCCCACTGGGTGCTGACCATCTTTGGAGCAAATCTGGACAACTGCGTAAATCGCATGCTATACTCCTTAACACTGAGTTTATTTTGTCGTAAGGATAGAAATTCATCCACCCTCGCTTCCCTAAGCTCTAAAGGTAAGAAGTGATCCATAAAGGCCCTCGAGAATTCATCCCAAACTGCTGGAGGGGCGTTCGGGCCCCTGGAATCGACTCACATATCATGCCAGGAAATAGCAACATCTTTTAGTTGATAGGAGGCCAATTCCACAGCCTCAGTCTCAGATATATGCATAACCCTGAAGATTTTGTTGAGCTCATCTATAAACTGTTGAGGGTCCTCTTTCACACTAGATACTGTAAACACCGGGGGATTCATCCTGAGGAAATTACGAACTCTGGATCCGGCAGCCTCCCCTTGAATAGTGTTACATATAGCAACATTTTGTCCTTGTACTTGAGCAGCTACTAACTGGGTGAACAACTGTATTGCTCCTCCAAGATACTGCTCTGAGGCACCTGGTGGTGGTACAGGCAGTGTAGAAACTATTGTTGATGCTACTGGAGGTGTAGAAACTCTTGTATGCCCTTCTGTTCTAGGCACCTGAGTACTTGGCAAGACCTCTTGAGCCCTAGTCTGATCCGCTAATACTGGAGAATGCTCTATGGTGGCTGCCTCCTGATTAGTGCTGGTAGTGGCCCTATGGCCTACATTATCCATATCTTTGGTAGACATGATTTGTATCACAAATAAGCAGAATGTGAGTCAGAAGTAACTTTCTATGACTTAGCTCTACTGCACGATCTAGATTTTAATAGAAGGTCAGATTCCTAAATACCCGCGCAGTCCCTTAATTATAAATATGGCGCGCAACACATTCATAAGGAAGGTCCTACTAGACAAGGCTTCTTAGACTCCCTGGAACACTTGAACCTTATGCTTTAATAGCAAGTTTTTCACACCCCTAGCTAGGAGGGGCAGACGTCAAGTGAGTTATATGAGAACCTGCTAAACATATATAATAAACTCATGCTAAAGTTATAAATTGATAAGAAACAATATGGACATCAATATGTGCTTACATATTCTGAAACATAAATAACTGAAGGGCCCACTAGACAAGCTGTACAGCTGAAACAAAACTATGTCTAAGAAGCCTCTAAAGATTCTGCAACTGAAAATCTGATAACTAGTCGGGACAGGGCCCCGACATACCCAACATACGATATGCACATGAATCCAAAACATGTGACCTAGGCATCTAATATCTCCAGAGAGAGGTGGAGCTTACCAACTGATCAACTAGAAGGCACTGGTCTACTGTGGATGTCTGCTAGCCTGAGTACTTAAGCCTGCATTCATAAAGTGCAGCGCCCAAAAATAAAGGGACGTCAGTACATATGAAACATGTACTGGTATGTAAAGCAGATTGAATAACAAGTAGACATGTAAGAATGCTCACTGAATTGAATATCAAAGATAGGAAAATTTGAGCATACACATACAGGGAATGTAATTTGAAACTGAAAGTGAAACTAATACAATGACCAATATCAGGGGTCCTTATATAACGTCTTATACCTACTTAATTACATATGTTTAAAATCCCTAGAATATGCCTAGGGGACATCTTTACCCTTTTACATAATTTATCTACTCTTTATGTAATACTAACTGTCAGGAAGTCATAAGATGGCCTTCTGTCGGCGATCGGTGACACCTGTTTGGCATCTGTAGTCAACTATGACAACCATGTGTGAAATCTCATAGTCTGGATAATGTGGTCTGTCAAGGTACGCCCTCCAAGTCTCCTGTAAGGTCTGCCCGCAGGCCTGTATAGTCAAGAAATCCACGATGGGAAGCTCCAGCTGACTCTGTCTAAATTCAGTGCACAGAATAGCATCGTACGTAGTGGCCATAGTTATACCCACCCCACGCTGCAGAGTAGGCTATATTCTCGTCTTGCTTGTAAAGGCTCATAGTAGGTAACATATAAATCATATAACTCGTTATATGAATATTGATTACTTCCTTTTAGCTAAAGAATAATATATCTATGTGATCTTATATACTCAGGCCTATTTTGTGGCCAATTAATTTCTCTAAGTTCGTGACATATATGCTCGGTAACTTTTAAGAGTTTCAACTGAAGACATGTATGATCGTGTGAAACATGTGACTTCTTTTATTAGAAATGAGTACTATAACTCTATAGGTTTAGAACTCCACTTGAGAGAGACCTATAATAGAATTAAGCTTTTCTTTCACGAAGCATATAATCTATGACAACCTTTATAGGAGGAACATGTGCTTCTAGGTCGTGCCTTGATGGTGAAAAGAGGTTTTAGCTTTACATACCTTACTTCGAGACTTTCTCTCCCTTATGTAGTGGCATTGGTTCCTATAAAACACTCCTTATCTATGACATAACAACATATTTAATAGTATAAGTGACTAACCAAGAAATTTGGTGAGGTCGGGAAGATGATAATAGCTTATGAGCGACAAGCTTAGCAAATAAAATAATTAAATGGTGTATCATCCCACATCTCTCTTTTCCCCTTATCAACTGAACTATCACCACCTATGAAGTCAATATTAATCCCTACATCAATTCCTTACAATATGCAGCCCATTCAATATCCCAAACAAGGTCATAAACTTGACCCCTCGACTTTTAAATACCGCCTCGAGAGTTCTTTATTTAGTAGCATTTAAATGACCCTTTAATCTCATAGATTAAGTTAGGAGAGAATTATATCATTTAATACAGTGATAGAAAGTCAAATAACATATAAACAACATCCTCAATCTATTTAGGCATTTTATCAAACACTTGACGAGGGACAAGCTTGCAAGAGCCATAGAAATCGTGTTTGCTATACCTAGCGTTCCTCCTTATCGCAGAAAGCTTGCTGACACAATACACCACAATACACACCTCGTTTATTCAACAGTACAACCATTACATCCCTCTACATACTCCCTACTCACCGAATATATTAGTTACAATGGGCAAAACATGGACTCACGGCTTCCTTTCACCGTCCCGTGAGTCCTACCCGTAAACTATACTTAAAACAACTCTTAGAGTCATATTTATAGGGATAGAACAGCAGCCATAACATTATAAATAAGAATACAATCCCTGCACCCTTTTTATCTTCAACAACAACACATTTTCCTTTAAGAAAACACTTGACTAAGTATGTTTTCGTGACCTACGATGAAAAATACACTTGATTCTTGAAGGAATTCACTTACCTTAGGCTAGGGAGGGCTTGAGATGAAGAAGAACAGAAAAAAACAAGTGTTAAGCAGGTCCCTTATGTTCTGATATGTATGGGAGACAAAATCCCAAAGTTTCAATATAAATACACCACATTTGACCGACTTACCCAAGGCTACCACATGTCCGGCAGTGATTGGGAGTGCGCGTATCCGTAGTAAAATATGCATAACTTTTTACTCCAAACTTTTATGGATGAGCGATTTGTTGCGTTGCAAACTAGACTCAAATACCTTTAATTTGGTACTTCATAGGACCTCTAAATCATTTTATATTGGGATATATATCCGTTACAAGTAATACCTTGTACTAGCTTGCTTGAAATAGTCCACCGTAGTGAATACTTCAATTTGAACTTTTATTCCAAGTCTCCATTTGGTCTATAATCTTGGTATATCACTTCAAATGGCTTAGTATAAGTGCCCCTTTGTATAATTATCCATTCACAAACTTATCCTCTTGGTTCATAATGATTCCTTCACGTTTACGAGTTGCACGCGTATCTTATGTTTGGGGCACTACAAATTGGCCCAATGATACATTGAGTGACGTCATTCTTAAGGGAAAATCATCATCTTTTGAGGTTTTGGTTGCAATTTTCTTGTTTGGTACTAATGAAGTAGTCTTGCATGTTAAGTGAAATAGGCATACTTTTCCAAAAAAATTGTTAAAAGTGCATGGCGAAGAATGATGTTTGTGACAACCCCTTTGATCTTTTTGTGACTCTTAGCTTATTAGCCATGATAATGTATAATGGCTCCTCTTTGTTGTTGTTTAGGAAGTTAAAATCGATCCGTCTTGAATGATTCGCACGCCATGTGTGGTAAGGTTTAGTTGAATAATTCGTGTGCTTGCTCGTATTAACTAGAACTTGCCCAGTTAGTCTTTAATGCTAGTCTTGATTGCTCTTTGTTGGAGAAATGATCTTAGGCCTTCTTTGTGATTATTGAATCCTACTTAGCCTTAAAAGCCACCATTGCACTTAAATTAAATCATTAGTCACCCCTCTTGAACCTAATACCTCTTCTTTGGCAACCTCGGTACAAGCCTTGAACCATTTTGACAATGAATCCCTCTCGTAAACCCTTCCTTTTTTGAACTCCACAAGTGTGAAATCTAGGTTAAAAGCCTAAGTTTGGGGGTTGATTAAAGGTACCTTCGAGGAGTGCTAATTGAGCTTATCTTGGTTTTTTGCATAAAAAGAATTGTGAAAAAGAAGAAAGATTTTTTAAAAGAAAAGCAAAGAGCAAAGGAAAGAAAGAAAATCCTCCGAGGTTAAGGAAATGATAAGAATTGGGGCTTCAAATAGAAAGAAGTGAAATGGTGCCTCGTGTTGAATAAAAATAAAAGAATTGGCTTTGGCTTCGAATTGAAAAAGTTGTGTACAGTTCGAAGAGGATGTAGTCACTTGAATCCAAATGCGTATCCTACCCATCCCCGAGCCTACACTACAAGCTTAGAAAAGCCCTTTGAGATCTCCGACCGTTGTTCTTGAGATAGTGGCGAATGAAAATAAGGGCAAGCCTATGGTTGATACTTGTTAGCAGTTGAACTTCCTTGTGAGTGTGAGTGTGAGTGTTTGTATTTGTCCCGTGTGATTGTCTTTGTACATAATGTGTTTTTAGGACTTTCATTCTTGTGAGGGCATGCCAATTAGGACAGTTGGTGACATTGATAAACTCTGAATATGAGTCAATTGAGCATGTTTTGGTAAGCTAGTGTTTTTGAGTCATATCTTGAGGATTGGTTGTTGTCACTTGGTTATTCTTAATGTTCCATTGCATCCTTGAATGGTGTTTCTAATAGAGGGGAATGCTTGGATTAAGTTATCATGTAATTGACTAATCATTAGTACCAACCAAAGTCATACTTAGTGATTGAAATGGGTTTTCCTTGACTTGAAGTGATGTATTTGAACTTGTGTTTTGTGCCTCTTGAAATAGAGTTTTTAGTTGCTTGAGGACAAGCAATAGTTCAAGTTTGGGGGTTTGATAAGTTGGTATTCTACCTACTTATTTAACTCTTAATCTTATGATTTTTCTAATAATAAGTGGTAAAATAGTGCAATTGACACGGATTACTTTTATTTTGCAGGTCTTTGTGTTTTAGAAGTGTTCGGGAAGAATTTGGATTAAACCAAGTCAAAAAGGAAGCTATCCGGAGAAATATGGAACTAGCAGTTGACTGGTGTGTGCGAATGCGGCATCCCCTCTGCAAATGCGAAGGCTACTTGAGCAAAAGCTACGCGAACGCAGCAGTCCTTCAGCGTACGTGAAGGTCAAACAGACAGAAGACTCTTCGGGAACGCGGTGGACCACACGCGTAGGCAAATAAGGAACGTTAGCTGCAGGGCAGAAATGGAAGTTTTCCCTTTTTAGAAACCCCAATTCACATAAAACTCTCCTCAGCCGTTTTGGGATACATCTTTGGCTATTCTCACAACTTTTGGCAAAGCTTGGAGAGCAAGTTCATCAACCAACACCATAGGAGTGAAGATTTGGATGCTTTTTATTGTAAAATCTTTTGTTTCTATTCTTCAACTCTTGTTCTAAATTTCTATTTTATTGGTGTATTGTTGACTTGAGCGTTGGATTTGTATTAGAGATAATACTTGTTTGGGTATTCAATCCATATCTAGATTTTGCTTTTGATTAATTATCTTGGTCTATTGAATCCTCCATGCTTGAACTTATAGTTAATGGTTGCAAACATTGACTTAGCTTTCTAATTTGGGTTTTTGCTTGAGAAAGGATTACCCTAAATTCGATAAGATTCAATAGTGGGGATTTGGGGTTTCCACTCTAGATCAAGGCTAGAGATAGTTTTGTTGCCGGGAACTCCCATCTAAGAGTTGGGGCTAGAGATAGCCCAATTTACCCAAGTTGATTTGGTTGGTTTATTACTTACTCGTGGTGGTTTGAGAGAACACATGAGATATATGCTTGATTGGTCGAGAGATGGTTAAGCATACCTTCAACCAAGACTACCTACGTGTGAATTGGGTGCAAGTCTTGTGAATTGAATTCCCATTCCCAAGTCCCTCTTGTTGTCCTTGCTTGTCAAAAGCAAGGTGAAAGCCATCAATCATTCTATCTTTTATTTGATTTTCTTTTATCTTTAGTTTTAGTCTAAAACCCCCTTTTTATATATCTTTCCCCTTTTGTTAATTGAACTTTAATAAGTTGCTCTAATTCTCTATTAGCTCGATCGCGACTATAATGTTCCATGTGGGTACGACTCCGACATCCATTGAGAATATAAATGTGTTTTTCTCTGACGATCGCAATCACCTCTGTTGGAGAGTGTATTTGAGCTTTATCAAAAATGGCATCGTTTACGGGGAATAATTTGGCGTATTGAATTAGCTTATAATTTGAGTCTACTTACTCTAGTTCAATTTTTGTGAATAGCTGCTTTTATTTTATTTGGTTTTATTTTGTTGATTGGTTCCATGGCATCTCGAAATGATAGAAATGTTGGTGCTTACATCCCAGTTTATATTCCCGAATATTGTGCTTATTGAGGATTTTGACTTGCATGTCCGATGAGAAAGTGTTCCAGGTGGTTTTATTGATTTTACTTGCATGCTAGATGAGAAATTGTTCCAGATGGCCTAATGGAAAATGGTTCCGGCCAGATTCATGATTTGCATGCCCGATAATAAACTATTTTGAGTGGGTATATGGACCTTGCGAGTTCCCCATGAATCCTAGTTAGCTATGCAGGGAAGCGGATGTATACTGTAGCATACATTGCATCATATTGCATTCATATATATCATTCTTATTTGTTATGCATTGCAAATGTTTGTTGTGATTGGTGGATTATCTTTATTGATTTGAGTTGAGTAATTGTGAACTCTGTTATTGTTCTTGCTCTATTATTGTGAATATCTGCTAAGCTAGGTTGGTTTTCTATTTGCAGGTATTGAATCTTTACTTGATATCCATGTTGTTATGTGGTCCTCATCACCACTTTCATTTAGGGTTAGTTGAGGATGCTGCTGAGTACACGTGACCCAATATTCACGCTTATTATTTCTACACCTTATATGCAGGTACAAAGCCGATACTTCCTGGAGGTTGACTCTGTGTTTGGTGTTGTGATTTGCTCCGGAGATTCTTGAGGTAGTGGTTGATGTCCTTGGCGTCTACTGGATTTCTCTCTATCTTAGTCTTATGCATTTTTTATATTTTGAGATACATTTGGACTCTTTTCTTTGTATTCTATACTTAGAGGCTTGTACTTTGTGACTACCAGATCTTTGGGGTTGGATTCTATTTCATATACTCCTACCATTGTTTTATGAATTCCAATTAAGACTTAGTTTTGTTATTATCTTTTTCCGCTTAATTTCCTTATTCTGTTATAACTTATGTTGGGTTGGCTTACCTATTGTAGGGGTGTGGTAGGTGCCATCATGACCAGTTTTGGATTGTGACAAGTTGGAATTAGAGCCAGATTCATTGGTCTCACAAGTACAAGCCGAGTCCAGTAGAGTCTTGCAAATCTGTGCGAAGACGTCCGTTATTTATCTTTGAGCGGCTATGGGACTTTAGGAAATTTCATTTTCTTGATTCCTTATCCCGCATTCTTGGTCCGGTCTAACTCTTAAAATCTCCTCATTTTATTCTCTCACTTGTAGTTAGGATAAGTTCTTGGATTCACACGCTTATGGTTGGGGGTGACATCGCGTGGTATGGTGTAAGACCTGGTACGAAGAAGGAAGTGGTAGATTAATAAGAAGGATTTGTAGCAACATTTGGACTATATCTATGATTAAAAACTGATTGAGTAAGATTGTGGTTTAGCTCATGCATTTTGGGGATATTCGTATAGAAGTATGATCAATGGTTTAAAGAACTTCATGATTGCCTTATAATCTATGGTTAGTTGTTCAACAGTGGGAAGAGTATATATGGGGCATAGACGGTATCTAAAATAGTGTTGAAATTTGGGAATGGTACAACTAGTTTCAAAGCTCTTATGAAGAGTATGCCTTCTATCTTGTGAAGTCGCGGTACGACAAAAAGAATTTGAATGGTTTGAGTTGTAGTATATGACTTTTATAGCAGGACATATGTTTACTTGGCTAGAGTCACGAGATGTGCTAATTTTTTTATCGAATAGATTTATGAAAGGATAAAATGACTATGTGTGGGGTGACAACAACGATGAAGGAAAAAAAGGGGTTAAAGTCTTGAAGGGGGGATGGTTGATGGATTCTGGCCAAAAGTGGAAAAGTTTCTTTCATGATTGGAATTTTCTTTGACTATGTAGCGATATTTCTTTAACAAGGGACATTTGTCACGATCCAATTTCTCAGGTCATGATAACACCTACAATCTCTCTGTAGGCGTACCAATCTTCGTAGCCCAAAATGGTTAGTAATAGACTACTATCGAAAAGAAGCATGCACAAGCAGAATAATAAGCGGAAGAATGTAAAGAGGACATAAAAAGAGGAGACAACCTGAAATATATATATATATACAGAAGCTAAACCATCCCACGACCTGGTATTATAGTATTTAAGTCACTACTAAAAAGGTACAGAGTATAAGAGAGTGCAAAAGAAGGATATACAACTGTCTCTAAATAGCAAAAAGAGTACATAGAGCCAAAGAAGAGATAAAAGCCAAGCCCTGGTCGTCAGAAGATCACCCTAAGTCTCGGATGTTCAAAAGCAGTGCACGAGTTTCCATGCATCAATGGTGATAGATCACACTCGGATCTACACCAGAAGATGTAGAAGTGTAGTATGAGAACCAATTGCAAAGCAATGGGTACCCAGTAGACATCATAAGCATATATAAAATATAAGAGAAGTATAAAACATATAACAAAGAAAGGGTCTAATAACGCTCAAATACACTCTCCAACGGTGGTGATTATGATCGTCAGAGCAAAACACATTTATATTCTCAACGGATGACAGGGTCGTACCCACAGAGAACAATGTAGTTGCGATTGAGCTAATAGAGAATAAGAGCAACTTATTGAAGTTCAATTAACAAAAGGGGAAAGATATCTAAAGGCGGAGTTTTAGACTAAAAGTAAAAATAAAAGAAAATCAAATAAAAGATAGAATGATCGATGGCTTTCACCTAGCTTTTGACAAGAAAGGACAACAAGAGAGACTTGGGAATGGGAATTCAATTCATAAGACTTGCACCCAATTCACACGTAGGTAGTCTTGGTTGAAGGTATGCTTAACCATCTCTTGACCAATCAAGCATATATCTCATGTGTTCTCTCGAACCACCACGAGTAAGCAATAACCCAACTAAATCAACTTGGGTAAATTGGGCTATCTCTAGACCCAACTCTTAGATGGGAGTTTCCGGCAACCAAACTATCTCTAGCCTTGATCTAGAGTGGAAACTCCAAATCTCCACTATTGAATCTTCCCAAATTTAGGGTAATCCTTTCTTAAGCAAAAACCCAAATTAGAAAGCTAAGTCAATGTTTGCAACCATTAACTATAAGTTCAAGCATGCAAGATTCAATAGACCCAGATAATTAATCAAAAGCAAAATCTAGATATGGATTGAATGCCCAAACACGTATTATCTCTAATACAAACCCAAATATCAAGTCAACAATACACCAATAAAATAACAATTAAGAACAAGAGTTGAAGAATGGAAACTAAAGATTTTACAATAAAGAGCATCCAAATATTCACTCCTATGGTGTTGGTTGATGAACTTGCTCTCCAAGCTTTGCCAAAAATTGTGAGAATAGCCAAAGATGTATCGCAAAATGGCTGAGGAGAGTTTTATGTGAATTGGGGTTTCCAAAAAGGGGAAATTTCCATTTCTGCCCTGCAGCTAATGTTCCTTCTTTGCCTATGCGTGCGGTCCACCGCATTCCCGAAGATTATTCTGTCTGGTTGACCTTCACATACGCGGAAGGATTGCCACTTTCGCATAGCTTTTTCTCAAGTAGCCTTCGCGTTCGAAGAGGGGATGCCGCATTTGCACAGACCAATCAGCTGCCAGCTCCATATTTCTCCTGATAGCTTCCTTTTTGACTTGTTTTCATCCGAATTCTTCCCGAACACTTCTAAAACACAGAGACCTGTAAAATAGAAGGAATTCGTGTCAATTGCACTATTTTACCTTTTATTATTAGCAAAAGCATAGGATTAAGAGTTAAATAAGTAGGTAGAATACCAACTTATCAAACCCTCAAACTTGAACTATTGCTTGTCCTCAAGCAACTAAAAACTCTATTTCAAGAGGCACAAAACACAAGTTCAAATACATCACTTCAAGTCAACGAAAATCCATTTCAATCACCAAGTATGACTTCGGTTGAAACTAATGATTAGTCAATTACATGATAACTTAATCCACGCATTCCCCTCTATTATAAAACCATTCAAGGATGCAATGGAACATTAAGAAAAACCAAGTGACAACAACCAATCCTCAAGATGTGACTCAAAAAAACTAGCTTACCAAAACATGCTCAATTGACTCATTTTTGGAGTTTATCAATGTCACCAACTGTCCTAATTCGCATGCCCTCACAAGAACGAAAGTCCCAAAAACACATTATGTACAAAGACAATCACAAGGACCAAATACAAACACTCACACTCACAAGGAAGTTCAAGTGCTAACAAGTATCAACCATAGGCTTGCCCTTATTTTCATTCGCCACTATATCAAGAACAACGGTCAGAGATCTCAAAGGGCTTTTCTAAGCTTATAATGTAGGCTCGGGGACAGGTAGGATACGTATTTGGATTCAAGTGACTACATCCTCCTCGAACTCTACACAAATTTTTCAATTCGAAGCCAAAGTCATTTCTTTAATTTTCATTCAATACGAGGCACCATTTCACTTCTTTTTATTTGAAGCCCCAATTCTTATCATTTCCTTCACCTTGGAGGATTTTATTTCTTTCCTTTGCTCTTTGCTTTTCTTTTCAAAAATCTTTATTCTTTTTGGAAATTCTTTTTATGCATCAAACCATGATAAGCTCAATTAGCACTCCAAGGTACCTTAAATCAACTCCCAAACTTAGGCTTTTATCCTCGATTTCATACCTGTGGAGTTCAAGAAGGGACGGGTTCAAGAGAGGGATTCATTGTCAAAATGGTTCAAGGCTTGTACCGAGGTTTCCAAAGAAGAGGTATTAGTTTCAAGAGAGGTGACTAATGATTTAATTTAAGTGCAATGGTGGCTTTTAAGGCTAAGTAGGATTCAATAATCACAAAGAAGGCCTAAGATCATTTCTCCAACCAAGATCAATTAAGACTAGCATTAAACACTAACCGGGCAAGTTCTAGTTAATACGAATAAGCACAAGAATTATTCAACTAAACCTCACCACACTTGGCGTGCAAATCATTCAAGAAGGATCGATTTTAACTTTCTAAACAACACCAAAGAGGAGCCATTCTACATTATCACGGCTAATGAGCTAAGAGTCACAAAAAGATCAAAGGGGGTGTCACAAACATCATTCTTCGCCATGCACTTTTCACAAATTTGTTGGAATGGTATGCCTATTTCACTTAACATGCAAGACTATTTCATTAGTACCAAACAAGTCAATTTCAACCAAAACCTCAAAAGATTATGATTTACCCTTAAGAATGACGTCACTTAATCTATCATTGGGCCAATTCATCTATCTAAATCAATATGGCTACTCAAGGCTCATTAATACACCATTACCATTACAAAGGCAACATGCGATTCACACATGTCAAAGTGCAGGTCGCACGTGCAACGCACGGGCCAGATAGTGGGCATGTGTGAAGCTCATGCAGTTCACACAATGGCATGTACGATACAGTTCTCTCCGCTCCAGCAAGTTCTAATTAGCCTAATGGGTACTCAGACTTCCCCTAGCTCCAAAACATCTAACAAGCCTACTATAAAAAGAAACAAAAAAGCTACAAGAAAAGAAACTAACAACCTAAGCCATCAATTTCATCCATAACAACTCCAAAACCCGACAAAGGCATACAACCAAACAAACCATGCCCGAAAAGGGAACCATAATAAAGTGGGTTGGTTTTTATACTTGATGAGTAGCAATTAGCAAAGCAATGGAGAACTTAATGGAATTTATTTGTGTGCTTAAGGAAGAGAAGCACCTTTGTTTTGAGAAGAAAACATTTGGGGCCTTCTGATTGTTTTTGAACATTTAGAAATACCTGGAATCTGATGTTGCCTTCGCGTTTGCGGGCATTCTAGCGCGTACACGATAGCATGATTTTTGATTGGCCTTTGCGTACGTGGCTGGTCCACCGTGTTCGCGAAGAAGTCTTGCTGGACCAGATTTTCACATTTTCTTCCAGCTCACTATTTATGACGTGCGAAGTGGGGTGCGATGGGCACTTTGTGAGGTGCGAAATGCACCACGTTCACACATGCCAATATTTTTGTTTAGTTCACTATTTGCTTGTGCAATGGCAGGTGCGACGGGAACTCTTACAGGTGCGAAAAGCATGTTTTTCAGAGGTCTTTTTGGTGCTTGTCAACACTTGGTTCCTCTTCTCATTACTTTGGGCACCTAAATACAAACCCAAAAGAAACAAAAAGTGAAGCAAAGCATAAAAATGATGGGTTGCCTCCAATCAAGCGCACAATTTAATATCGCAGTGCGACACAAGCTACCTCACCATTTGGATCTCTATTTGGAAGATTTGAACCTTCGACCCAAACTTGAATCGAATTTCCAGTGATAATCCCAGGGTGAAGGTTTGAACATGAGAAGGCCACTTTCTTGATTTTGCATTTTGCACTTTTTAGCCTTCAAGTGAGGAAGGTCGCTTTGCCTTTTTTACATGAAAAACTCAAAACCGGCTAATCCTTCATCCATCCTCCTTCCAAGGTCTTCCAAGAGCGTGATTACTTCAACTTTCGTCCATTCAATCAAACTTAAGGTCAAAAAATGGTTAGAGTGGGATTTGGGCATCTCCACCTTCAAGCTTGCCTCATTCATAACATTCTCACTTTTGAATGAACTAGAGTCCTTCAAAATGAAACGTTGGACTTTGCCTTGCAACTCTAGTATCATTCATTTGGGTTCAGCACCATGATCCATATTTGGGGTAGTTGGTTGCCTCAACACCTTCAATTCATGATCATCCCTTGTGTTCTCCCCTTGTTTAAATTCAAGCACTCCCGCTACAAACTCACTCTCAGGAGATTTCATATTTTGACAATATTCTTCATCATCCCCAAGGTGAATTTGCTCGGTCTCAATGTTGGAGGCATGTACATTGGTTGGACTTGGAGAGGTTTCTTCATCAAATTGACCAATAGGAGTAGAACAATCCGCCATGGATTGCGTGGCATGATTAATCTCCGTGCCTTCCTTCATTCTCATGTCCACCAAGCCTTGCTTTATGGATTTTGCACCCTCCTCTTGGGTTTCTAGAAAGGCCAAGAGGGTGTAGAGCTTGGCATACATTCCTTCTTCGCTTGCTAAGTCTTGGTACCTATTAAGATCACAAGCACCACTAGCAATATTGTTAGCACAAGAGAGGGGAAGAGGACGGTCATCATTAGGGAATTTGATCCAATGTCCGTCACGACCCCCACACAAATAACAATTGCGCCCATCATAGGAGCGAGAAGGTGAATACCTTCATCTCCTAGGGCCAATTCTACACCTATGGCCAAGGTGGGGTCCTCCGTAATAAACACAATAGTCGGGAATATAAACTGGGATGTAACCATCAACATTTCTATCATTTTGAGATGCCAGGGAACCAATCAACAAAATAAAACGAGATAAAATAAAAACAACTACTCACAAAAATTGAACTAGAGTAAGTAGACTAAAATTCTAAACTAACTCAATACGCAAATTTATTCCCCAGCAACGACACCATTTTTATAACACTCAAATACACTCACCAAAAGAGGTAATTGCGATCATCAGAGAAAAAAATAGATTTATATTCCAAACGGATGTCGGGGTCATACCCAAAGAGAATAATGTAGTCGAGATTGAGCTAATAGAGAATAAGAGCAACTTATTGAAGTTCAATTAACAAAAGGGGAAAGATATCTAAATAGGGGGTTTTAGACTAAAACTAAAGATAAAACAAAATGAAATAAAAGATAGAATGATCGATGGCTTTCACCTTGCTTTTGACAAGCAAGGACAACAAGAAAGACTTGGGAATGGGAATTCAATTCACAAGACTTGCACCCAATTCACACGTACGTAGTCTTGGTTGAAGGTATGCTTAACCATCTCTCGACCAATCAAGAATATATCTCATGTGTTCTCTCAAACCACCACGGGAAAGCAATAAACCAACCAAATCAACTTGGCTAAATTGGGCTATCACTATCCCCAACTCTCAGATTGGGAGTTTCCGGCAACCAAACTATCTCTAGCCTTGATCTAGAGTGGAGACCCCAAATCCCCACTATTGAATCTTCCCAAATTTAAGGTAATCCTTTCTCAAGCAAAAACCCAAATTAGAAAGCTAAGTCAATGTTTGCAACCATTAACTATCAGTTCAAGCATGGAGGATTCAATAAACCAAGATAATTAATCAAAAACAAAATCTAGATATGGATTGAATACCCAAACAAGTATTATATCTAATACAAACCCAAATCTCAAGTCAACAATACACCAATTAAAATAGCAATTAAGAACAAGAGTTGAAGAATGGAAAATAAAGATTTTACAATAAAGAATATCCATATCTTCACTCCTAAGGTGTTGGTTGATGAACTTGCTCTCCAAGCTTTGCCAAAAGTTATGAGAATAGCCAAAGATGTATCCCAAAATGGCTGAGGAGAGTTTTATGTGAATTGGGGTTTCCAGAAAGGGGAAATTTCCATTTCTGCCCCACAACTAACATTCCTTCTTTGCCTACGCGTGTGGTCCACCACGTTCCTGAAGAGTCTTCTGTGTGGTTGACCTTCGCATACGCGGAAGGACTACTACATTCACGTAGCTTTTGCACAAGTAGACTTCCTGTTTATGGAGGGGATGCCACATTCGCACAGACCAATCAACTGCCAGTTCTATATTTCTCTGGATAGCTTTATTTTTAACTTATTTTCATCCTAATTCTTCCCGAACACTTCTAAAACACAGAGACTTTCAAAATAGAAGTAATCCGTGTCAATTGCACTATTTTACCACTTATTATTAGCAAAAGCATAAGATTAAGAGTTAAATAAGTAAGTAGAATACCAACTTATCAAACCCCCAAACTTAAACTATTGCTTGTCCTCAAGCAACTAAAAACTCTATTTCAACAGGCACAAAACACAAGTTCAAATATATCACTTCAAGTCAAGGAAAACCCATTTCAATCACCAAGTATGACTTCAGTTCATACTAATGACTAGTCAACTACATGATAACTTAATCCAAGCATTCCTCTCTATTAGAAACACCATTCAAGGATGCAACGGAACATTAAGAACAACCAAGTGACAACAACCAATCCTAAAGATGTGACTCAAACACAATAGCTTATCAAAACATGCTCAATTGACTCATTTTCGGAGTTTATCAATGTCACCAACTGTCCTAATTCACATGCCCTCACAAGAACGAAAGTTCCAAAAACACATTATGTAGAAAGAAAATCAAAAGGGAAAAATACAACACTCACACTCACAAGGAAGTTCAAGTGCTAACAAGTATCAACCATAGGCTTGCCCTTATTTTCATTCGCCACTTTCTCAAGAACAACGGTCAGAGATCTTATAGGGATTTTCTAAGCTTATAATGTAGGCTCGGGGACGGGTAGGATACACATTTGGATTCAAGTGACTACATCCTCCTCGAACTCTACACAACTTTTTCAATTTGAAGCCAATGTCATTTCTTTAATTTTCATTCAACACGAGGCACCATTTCACTTCTTTTTATTTGAAGCCCCAATTCTTATAATTTCCTTCTCCTTGGAGGATTTTCTTTGTTTCCTTTCCTCTTTGCTTTTCTTTTCAAAAATCTTTCTTCTTTTTGATAATTCATGTTATGAAAAAAAACCAAGATAAGCTCAATTAGCACTCCTCCAAGGTACCTATAATCAACCCCAAACTTAGGCTTTTAGCCTCGACTTCACACTTGTGGAGTTCAAGAAGGGACGGGTTCAAGAGAGAGATTCATTGTCAAAATGGTTCAACGCTTGTACCAAGGTTGCCAAAGAAGAGATATTAGGTTCAAGAGGGGTGACTAATGATTAATGTAAGTGCAATGGTGGCTTTTAAGGCTAAGTAGGCTTCAATAATCACAAAGAAGGCCTAAAATAATTTCTCCAACCAAGAGCAATCAAGACTAGCATTAAAGACTAACCAGGCAAGTTCTAGTTAATACAAGCAAGCACAATAATTATTCAACTAAACCTCACTACACATGGCGTGCGAATCATTCAAGAAGGATCGATTTTAACTTCCTAAACTACAACAAAGAGGAGTCATTCTACATTATCACGGCTAATGAGCTAAGAGTCACAAAAAGATCAAAGGGGTTGTTACAAACATCATTCTTCACCATGCACTTTTCACAACTCTTTTGGAAGAGTATGCCTATTCACTTAACATGCAAGACTACTTCATTAGTATTAAAACAAGTCAATTGCTACCAAAACCTCAAAAGATGATGATTTGCCCTTAAGAATGATGTCACTCAATCTATCATTAATCCAATTCATCTATCTAAATCAATATGGCTACTCAAGGCTCATTAATATACCAATACCATCACAAAATCAATATGCGATTCACACATGTCAAAGTGCAGGTCGCACGTGCAACGTACAGGCCAGACAGTGGGTATGTGTGAAGCTTATGCAGTTCACACAATGGCATGTACAATATAGTTCTATCACCTCCAGCAAGTTCTAATTAGCTTAACGGGTACTCAGACTTCCCCTGGATCCAAAAAATCCAACAAGCCTACTACAAAAAGAAACAAAAAAGCTACAAGAAAAGAAACTAACAACCTAAGGCATCAATTTCATCCATAGCAACTCCAAAACCCGACAAAGGCATACAACCAAACAAAGCAAGCCCGACAAGGGAACTATAATGAGGAGGGTTGGTGTTTATACTTGATGAGTAGAAATTAGCTAAACAATGGAAGAACTTGATGGAATTTATTTATGTGCTTAAGGAAGAGGAGCACCTTTGTTTTGAGAAGAAAACATTTAGGGCCTTCTGATTGTTTTTGAATGTTTAAAAATACCTGGAATTTGTTGTTGCCTTCACGTTCGCGGGTGGTACAGTGCATACGCAATATCATGATTTTTGATTGGCCTTCACGTATGCGGCCGTTCCACCGTGTTCACGAAGAAGGCTTGCTGGATCAGATTTTCACATTTTCTTCTAGCTCACTATTTACGACGTGCAAAGTGGGGTGCGATGGGCACTTTGTGAAGTGCAAAATGCACCATGTTTGCACATGCTAATGTTTTTGTTCAATTCACTATTTGCTTGCACGATGGTAGGTGCGATGGGCACTCTTTCACGTGCAAAAAGCATGTTTTTCAGAGGTCTTTTTGGTGCTTCTCAACACTTGGTTCCTCTTCTCATTACTTTGGGAACCTAAAGACAAACCAAAAAGAAACAAAAAGTGAAGCAAAGCATAAAAATGATGGGTTGCCTCCCATCAACTGCATAATTCAATGTCGCGCTGCATCACAAGCTACCTCACTATTTGGATCTCCACTTGGAAGATTTGAACCTTTGACCCAAACTTGAATCGAATTTCCGGTGACAATCCCGGGGTGAAGGTTTGAACATGAGAAGGCCACTTTCTTGATTTTGCATTTTGCACTTTTTAGCCTTCAAGTGAGGAAGGTCGCTTTGCATTTTTTCCATAACAAACTCAAAACATGCTAAACCTTTATCCATCCTCCTTCCAAGGTCTTCAAAAAGTGTGATTACTTCAACTTTCATCCATTCAATCAATCGTAAGGTCAAAAAATGGTTAGAGTGGGATTTGGGTGTCTCCACCTTCAAGCTTGCCTCATTGATAACATCCTCACTTTCGAATGAACTAGAGTCCTTCAAAATGAAACGTTGGACTTTGCCTTGCAACTCTAGTATCATTCAATTGGGTTCGGCACCATAACCCATATTTGGGGTAGTTGGTTGCCACAACACCTTCAATTCATGATCATACCTTGTGTTCTCCCTTTGTTTAAATTCAAGCACTCCAGCTACAAACTCACTTTCTGGAGATTTCATATTTTGACAATCTTCTTTATCGTCCCCAAGGTAAATTTGCTCGGTCTCAATGTTGGAGGCATGTACATTGGTTGGACATAGAGAGGTTTCTTCATCAATTTGACCAAGAGGAGTAGACAAATCCATGGATTGCATGGCATGATTTATCTTCGTGCCTTCCTTTATTCTCATGTCCACCAAGCCTTGCTTTATGGATCTCACACCCTTCTCTTGGGTTTCTAGTGAGGCCAAGCGGGTGTGGAGCTTGGCATACATGCCTTCTTCTCTTGCTAAGTCTTGGTACCTATTAAGATCACAAGCACCACTAGCAACATTGTTAGCACAAGAGAGGGGAGGAGGACAGTCATCATTAGGGCATTCGCTCCAATGTCCGTCACGACCCTCACACAAATAACAATTGCGCCTAGCATAGGAGTGAGAAGGTGAATACCTCCCTCTCTTAGGGCCAATTCTACACTTACAGCCAAGGTGAGCTCACCTTCCATAAGAAAGGTCAAGATAGGTGTTGAAATCAACAAAGCCTTGAGTTTTTGAAAGCTCTCCTCACACTCATCAGATCACTGAAAAATAATATTCTTCTGAGTCAATTTGATCAGAGAAGCTGCAATAGAAGAGATGCCCTGCATGAACCGTCTATACTAGCCAGCCAAATTTAAAAACCTCCTAATCTTAGTAGGTGAAGTAGGCCTGGACCAATCTTAAAACGCCCTCACTTTGGCCGGATTGACCATAATACCATCCTTGGACATAATATGTCCCAAAAAAGCCACATAGCTAAGCCAAAACTCATACTTTGAGAACTTAGCATATAACTTCTCATCCCTTAACCTCTGGAGCACTATCCTCAAATGCTTCACATGATCTCCCTCAATCTTGAAATACACCAAGATATCATCAATGAACACAATCACAAAGGAATTAAGATATGGTTGAAACACCCCATTCATCAACTCCATAAAAATTATTCGAGCATTAGTCAATCTAAAAGACATCACCAAGAACTCATAATGATTGCACCGAGTTCTGAAAGCTGTCTTAGGAATATCCAAAGCCCTAATCCTCAACTGATGGCACCCCAACCTCCAAGTCAATCTTCGAAAACATCGAAGCACCATGAAACTAGTCAAACAAATCATCAATGCAAAGAAGAGGATACTAATTCTTGATGGTCAACTTGTTCAACTGTTGATAATCAATACGCATAAACATAGACCCATCCTTTTTTCTTCACGAACAATACCAGAGCACCCCAAGGTGAAACACTGGGCCTAATGAAACCCTTACTCAACAAATCCTTAAACTGGTCCTTCAACCCCTAATGAAACCCTTACTCAACAAATCCTTAATGGGCTTAGTTCCCAGCTCCAAGTCAATAGCAAAATTGATGTCTCTATTAGGAGGAACACCTGGAAGATTCATAGGAAACACATCTTGAAACTCTCTCACCACCCTCACGGACTCCAAAGAAGGAGTGCCAGCACTAATATCACGCATATACTCCAAATAAGAAAGACACCCTTTCTTCACCATTCACTGAGCCCAAAGAAAGGAAATAACGCTATTAGAATATGAACCTTGAGTACCCTTCCACTCCAACCTCGGCACACCTTCCATAAGTAAAGTAATTGTCTTGGCATAATAATTCACAATAGCATGATATAAAGAAAGTCAATTCATGCCCAAAATCACATCAAAATCTACCATATCTAGAATAATCAAATCCGTCCAAGTATCATACCCAAAGTAGTTACAACACATAATTGGTACACCCGAGCCACCACTAAAGAATCACCTACTGGGTAGAAACACAAATAGGCACCACAAGAGACTCATACATCTATCAAGACCCAATGCAAAATATGTAGACACATAGGAAAAAGTAGAACCAGGATCAAATAATACTGAAGAAGGTCAAAAAAATATTTAAATCGTACATGTGACCACTGCAGCGAAGGGTCTTGTCTCTAGTGAAGGAATTTGAGAACACTGATATTTCCTAGGATGCCTGATACGAGGGCAATCCCTCTTGAAATTCCCATGCTTATAATACTCGAAAGAATGCCTACGAACCCAAGTCTAACAAGAGGAGTTTGAATGGATGGGGTAGCCTCCAAGGCCTAAAGGGCCCAACAAATAATTCATGAGAATCCTGCTTCATACCATAAGTATTACTTCTATTGCCAAGTCTCCGAGGCTTTATGCACACGCTCCCCTTACGCCTCTAAGCAAACTCCTCCATAAAATCCTGACTAAATCGATCCTATAAGAGAGAGGGAGACCTAGATGGTCGACGCTCGACAACAGTCCTCCACCACTCTCTGGCTATCCTAAATAACTAGAAAATAATAAAATCCACTCCATTAGAACTTACAAAGCCTAATGCATACAATTTCTCATGGAAACTAACTGAAAACCCATAAGCATCAACATCGAGATCCCTATTGAACTACGGGGGATCCATTCTCATGAACTCCTCGAACCTCCTCTGTCTCTCTACTGATATGATGAGTAAGGTTACTGGGTGTCGAGCAATACCCAGAATAACACACCAATACTGAGAGAATCTATGGAGGTGACCAATGGTGTCTCTGGAGTTTGAAGCTTCAAAGTAGTATGTTGACTGGAAGTCTGAGTCATCCCCTCAAGAAAACATAGTATCCGCACTAAGCCATTTTAAAGAACAAGAATAGAAATGAAACTAGGTGGTGTCTGAGTGGAGCCCAACTCCTCTGTCCGAGCCAAACTGCCATCATGAGTAACTCCTCACTCTGAAGATATGGCCCTAGCATGACTCTTAACTAACCCTGATGCTCGAGCTCTACCTCTACCTCGTCCTCTTCCTCGGTCGCATACCAAAGGTACGGGATATGTGTTTCTAGCCAACGTAGAATGTGTCCTTACCATTTATGAGACAATAAAATACAAAGATTAGAATTTAAGAAGTGAATAAGTCGCATGATAAGGAGTCAAAGAATAAAACTTTCCTAAGAATGTCCCATAGCCTCCAAAAGATAGATACGGATGTCACTGTATGACCTGCGAGACTCTACTAGACACTTGCTCTTGTACTCGTGAGACTGATGAATCTATCACTCCGATACCTATTTGTCATGACCCAAAATTACAAGGGTTGTGATGGCACCTACCTCAACCAAACTATGGTAACAATGATTCACGAAGTAAAGGAAATAATATAGAATTCATATGCATAAGTAAAAATAATGCCTCAAACATCATTGATTATAACTAAACAAGGTAATCCAAAATCCCCAAGACTCACAAGTCATAAGGATAAGAGTGACTCATATACAGTATGTACCAACAAATACAAAACTTTCTTAGAAAGTAAAATAAACAGAAAATAAAATAATAGGGGAAGCTGGATCAATCTCTGAAAATAGAAGCTCACCACAACTTCGAATGGTATAAAAAATGCCCTTAATGAAATCAAAATAAACCATGTCTAGCTCTATCAAGTTAGCCAATGTATCATGGATACATACTGTTACTAGGCACCTATAGTATATCCTTTTAGCTATAATAGACTCTCCTGCTAGAGTCTATACTGCAAATGGCTCACGTAATAACTCATGCTCTATTCCGAACTTCTTAGCAACAAATAAAGTAACATATAATAGGGTCGCCTCCTGGATTTATTAATGTATAAACATCAAGAAAGAATATGGATAAGGTATCTATAACCACATCTAGGAAAGCCTCTGAGTCCTATCAGCCCTTCTAATGCATACATTCGATTTAGGCCAAATCCAGAACAAGAACCTCTACCTCTACCTCTACATGTACCTATGTTTGTCTATGCCTGAGGATCACGAGATTAAAGTGGTGCTGAGGAAGAGGATGCCCCTGTGTATGGTATCTATCACCCCTTCCCTCAACTCTAAGTGTAGGACAATCACGCATCTTATGACCCTCGACTCCATACCATACAAGAGCTAGAGCCATGTAAGCACTCTTCAAAATGAGATCGGCCACACTGTCTATAAGTAGGCCGAGGTGGAAATACCTGACTAGTACCTCTCTACTAGTGGGGGCCTAGTGCCTTAGAAGTCTGACTCTAATTTTGTCTATACTTTGATGACAGAGCTGGAGCACTAGCTATGAAGCGGGATGCCGACTGAGCCTACCTAGGTAGCCCTCTGCTTGAGGAAGCCCTGTCACTTCCCTAATATCTGACAGCTGCCCTGGACCTCTTACTTTGGTCCCTCTCTGATCTCTCTGCCCTGTGGTCATGTATGTGGTCCTCTGTCTATTATGCATGTTCCATCAGTCTAGAAATATCCATATTATTATTAAGTGCAGTAACTGCATAAGAGTTAATCAAATGATCTCTGAGGCCACCCTTAAAGTAATGCATCCTCTCCCTCTAGGTGTTGACCATCTCTAGAGTAAATCTATCCAACTAAGTAAATCTCATGATATACTCCTTGACACTGAGGTTATTCTGTCGTAATGACAGAAAGTTATCTACCCTCGCTTTCCTGAGCTCTAAAGATAAAAAGTGATTCGTAAAGGCCCTCGAGAACTCTTCCTAAACTGCTGAGGGGCATTTAGGCCCTTGGAATCGACCCACATCTCATGCCAGGCAATGGAAACATCTTTTAGCTGATAGGAGGTCAATTCAATAGCCTCAGTCTCAGATATATGCATGACCCTGAATATTCTATTGATCTCATCTATAAACTATTAAAGGTCCTCTTTCATACTAGATCTTGTAAACACTGGGGGATTCATCCTGAGGAAATCATGAACATTGGATCTAGCAGTCTCTCCCTAAATAGTATTACGTGCAGCCACATTCTGTCCTTTGACCTGAGCAGCTACTAACTAAGTGAGCAACTGTATTGCTCCTCTAAGATCCTGCTCTGAGGCACCTGGTGGTGGTACAGGCAGTATAGAAATTGTTGTTGATACTACTGGAGGTGTAGGAACTCTTGTAGCCCTTCTATTCTAGGCACCTGAGGACTTGGAAGTGTAGGACTTGTCAAGCCCTCCTGAGCCCTAGTCCGATCCTCTAATACTAGAGAATGCTCTATAGTGGCTGCCTTCTGAGTAGTGTTGTAGTGGTCCTATGGCCTACTTTATTCGTATCTTTAGTGAACATGATATATATCATAAATAAGC